>JAIEZT010000124.1:3397807-3671020 GCA_019594935.1 Periophthalmus modestus
TTAAAAGCTCAGAAATGTTGTTTTTATACAATGTAAAGGTGTTTTCTAGTAGTGCAGTACTACCTCAAATGCAGAGCAGCTATGTTAGCAGATAACAGCTATGTTCTGGTCTTTTGGTTAAAGCCACTTCTTATCTGTGCCCCTTTTCATTAAGGAGTGTGTGACCCCCACTCTGACCTCTCACCTTGTTCGACTTTGCCTAAAGTTTCTTAATGTTCAACGCCGTGCAGACCAGAAGAAGACCCGCCTCACACACACATACACTCACATACACTGAAAAACACTATAAAAATCTGTCACATGCACATCTCAGGACTCTCCTCTGTCTTTTCCTGAGACTCTGTTGCTTCATTGTTCACTTTACCTCTGTGGAGCTCATTAAACCTTCTGACTTTATGGTTCAGTCTCTTGATCCTCTTTGAAACGAACATTCTTACAACAATACATCCCCTTTAAGAGCTCAAATGTTACTCAGAAAATCTCAGTTTTCATTTTGACAGTGGCCTCCTCACAAGTTTTCATTTAATATACAACTCAATTTCACCCTTGTGCCCTTTTGGCGCTCACCCCTCCATTTGTGGATTTTCCGTCTTACACTCAGACTCACACTGACCCCTGCCCTCCAGCTTAAACAGTGACATAATTTAATAGACGCAGGTTAACCGAGCGTCTGTGAGTGACGTCCCACAGTGGAGCGTCTGAGGGGTGAGTGATGTGGCTCTGACCTGAGCGTCGGCCTGTCCGGTCGCAGACGAGGACGAGAACAGTCTTTGTAAAGCGTGTCTCACAGAGGGGAGCTTTCGTTTGTCTAAACACCAGAGCAACAAAGAAACACAAGAGGAGTTATGAAGGTGGTGACATTTGAATCGTGCGTGGGCGTGTTACCTGAGCCTCTGTGATTGGTCGAGGGCTCTTGAGGTCGTGGAGAGGGGAGGGGGCCGTTACACTCCTCCAGCGCTGGAGTGGCCTACACACAAAACACTTCAAGTAAATTACACTCGGACGAGAACCACGGGCCTAACAGAGGATTCAGACAGAGTTTATCCAACGTGTAAAATGGAAAAAGATGAAGTTTAAATCTGTCAACTGGACAAATCGTTGTAGGAGAGACGTCTGAGGTCTGAGGATGGAGCACGAAGCAAACAAAAAGAAACAAAACTGAAGAATAGGAGGGCCATTAAAGGTTGAATAGGGTCGTTAAGGCTGAGACTGGAGACAATAACAGTTTCAGTGTCGTTAACTACACAGATACACTTTTAAATCTTCAGTAGCTCCTATAATTCTTAAGTTATACTCACCAAATTTTAGCAGGAGATAAACTGAACCTTCCCAGATTTTTGGCAATATATATGGTTATAATTGTTCACTTACACTTGAACTTATCACTACTTAAACTAGAGGAAGTAAAAAAAATTAAGAGTAATGTTTTTTAAGTGTCCATTATTTTGTGTTTGTCTCTGAACAGCCTGATCCAACACACTTTACAGAACATTTAAAGTATTTCCGGCTTATGTCTCTTATTTGATCCTGATATTACGTTTTAAGTCGTTTATTGTCTGAGGTTTATTCACAAACACCTTTTCTTTAAGATAGACCCACAGGAAGAAATCAGGACTAGTCAGGTCTGTGGAGATCACATACTGCCCCCTGTCTGTGAAAAACACTTATTATTCCTTTAATGGAATTTACTCTTGGGGCATCTCTGGTATTAAAATGTCGACGGTAACACCTCTGGGTTTGTGAATTTGACCCATGTGACTCAAAGTACCACTGTACAATGAGGGTTCGTTCCTCGGTGCTGTATTTGCTCAGATTAATGTGGGAAGAGTCGTTCTAAATGCTCTGAAAAAATACAAGAAAAATATTTAGAAACAAAAGAGTTATGAGTTTTTTTCAACTGTCACTGACTTTTGGGCCACGCTACAACGATTTGTCGACAGATTTAAATTTCACCTTTTGCTACGGACCAGACCTGGACGACTGAGTGAAGAACATATCACAGTTTGAACGTGAATCTGAAACATGCAGTTAAAGCTTCCAGACTCTGAAACTGTCTGTAGATTTTAATAATTTTACTAGAAATTTGAAAAAGGTACATTTTAGATAATAAAGTGTGTCGTAGTTCAGTGGCACTGTTCTGTTTCACTGTAAAAACCTGCACATCATTGATTTTTATGTGTTTGGACTGTAGGAAACATCATGTACTGGACATAGGGACATTTTATTGTATTTTTCTGCTAATGTTAATGATGAACTGATTTTTTCTCTTCTTCTGGTGTGTTTTAATGTGTGTCCTGCTCAGAGACTGCACATGGAAAGCAGCTGTAGCTAAATCTGGAACAAATCACCTTTTCTTTTGTGGGATTAATGAATTTATACATGGTCCCTGACAAGTAAAGAAAAAAGAAAAGAAAGAAAGAAAGAAACCTAGTATCGCCAAAGTAACACTGTGTAACTGCAGGTGCCATGTCCCCTGTGTGATTCCATAGAAACAGAAAGTTAAAGCCTTTAGATCATTCACCATGGAGACATATGCCATAGGAAGCCTGCCTCCTGGCCAGGCTGAGTCAGGTTTGTGGAGATGCAAGCCCATTCAGAGTAAGGATGCAGCAAATTCATCCATAATGAAAAATTATAACATGCTTTTATTTGACTTTCTGGCTTTAAAATAGTTTGTATTGAAGTAAAATAATAAATCAAATAGTAGTAGAATTCTAAAAAATACAATTAAATGTATTCAGTAAGTAGTTAAAAAGACTACAAAACTGTTATGTGCAGCCAAAAAATCTTGGTTTATCTGCGAGAAAAACAAAAATCTATGTATATGTTTTTATACAATACATGTGGCATTCTCTAAAAAAGTGAAAGGAGGGACAGGGGCCTAAGCTGTGCAGGACCAACCCAACAGGGACATGTGTTTGAGCTTCCAGTGACAGAGATGTTCCTGTCTGACCCTCAGTAGTTTGCTGTTTTGCACCTTGGCTCTGTGGTCGTCTCCGCCCTCCTCGTCCACAAACGTGAAGGACTCCCAGCTGACTTTAGAGCCCTGCCCCGGTGAACTCTGACCCCTCTCAAACAGTCTGCGTTCTGGAGACAGCCACCAGTCGAGGATGGCCTGCAGCTCTGTCCTCTCGATGGAGCCTAAGAGGATCATGGATTCTGCACAGAAGGAAAAACACCAGTTTGAGCCAATTCAGTGTGATCAAGGCAAGTGATTCAAAGTGTTTTACAGGATAAGAAAGACATTCAAATCACACTACAACACGTCAAAATATGAATAATCTTCATAAAGTTAACATTAAAAGAGAAGAGGCAAAATAAAACTCTTTCAGTCATATTCACAGCTGAACAGAACCGTCTGAGCCTGGATTTAAACACTGTCAAAGTCGAGGCCTGTGTCACATCTTCAGGAAGAATGTTCCAGGTTTTAACTGCACAAAACTCAAACACTGATTCACCAGGTTTTGCCGCAGTTTAGTCCTGGTTTAGTCCTGGTTTAATCCTGGTTTCGTCCTGGTTTAGTCCTGGTTTCGTCCTGGTTCGGTCCTGGTTTAGTCCTGGTTTGGTCCTGGTTTAGTCCTGGTTTAGTCCTGGTTTAGTCCCGGTTTAGTCCCGGTTTAGTCCCGGTTTAGTTCTGGTTTAGTCCCGGTTTAGTCCCGGTTTAGTCCTGGTTTTGTCCTGGTTTTGTCCTGGTTTTGTCCTGGTTTGTCCTGGTTTAGTCCTGGTTTAGTCCTGGTTTAGTCCTGGTTTAGTCCTGGTTTAGTCCTGGTTTAGTCCTGGTTTCGTCCTGGTTTAGTCCTGGTTTAGTCCTGGTTTTGTCCTGGTTTTGTCCTGGTTTTGTCCTGGTTTAGTCCTGGTTTCGTCCTGGTTTAGTCCTGGTTTAGTCCTGGTTTAGTCCTGGTTTAGTCCTGGTTTAGTCCTGGTTTAGTCCCGGTTTAGTCCTGGTTTAGTCCCGGTTTAGTTCTGGTTTAGTTCTGGTTTAGTCCTGGTTTAGTCCTGGTTTAGTCCTGGTTTTGTCCTGGTTTAGTCCTGGTTTTGTCCTGGTTTAGTCCTGGTTTAGTCCTGGTTTAGTCCTGGTTTAGTCCTGGTTTAGTCCCGGTTTAGTCCTGGTTTAGTCCCGGTTTAGTTCTGGTTTAGTCCTGGTTTAGTCCTGGTTTTGTCCTGGTTTTGTCCTGGTTTAGTCCTGGTTTTGTCCTGGTTTAGTCCTGGTTTCGTCCTGGTTTAGTCCTGGTTTAGTCCTGGTTTAGTCCTGGTTTCGTCCTGGTTCAGTCCCGGTTTCGTCCTGGTTTCGTCCTGGTTTAGTCCTGGTTTCGTCCTGGTTTAGTCCTGGTTTCGTCCTGGTTTCGTCCTGGTTTAGTCCTGGTTTAGTCCTGGTTTCGTCCTGGTTTAGTCCTGGTTTAGTCCTGGTTTAGTCCTGGTTTAGTCCTGGTTTAGTCCTGATTTAGTCCTCAGAGTGTGAGATGGTTCATGTGGCTCTCACATGTGGGAGATGTTCTTTGCTGCTGGTTCATGGAGCAGAGCTGCTTTAAAGTCTTATTTCTGAGCCACAGGAGCCAGAGCCGAGTCTTCACCAGAAAAGTTACATAGTTCAGCTTTAAGATCGAGGTGGAGAGCAGGGTAGAAATTTATGATAGAATTTGCGATTTATTTAACCGTCAAAACAGAGATGCCTTGACCTGGTTTAATATTATTGTAATTACTGAGCCAATACACATGAAATAAGCATTAGCACCAACTTAAATGTTTTATGTATCTGTCAAAACTAATCAAGCTACAATAATGAAGAGTAAAAGGAGAACGGCCCATATGACACTATCGTCTGATTTATGTTATAATGTTGTTTCCTCATCACAAACAGACCTGGAGTTGTGTTTTTTGTTTCATTCACACATGTTTAACACACAAACCCTGCAGATTTAGGCTGAGTTCTTCTTCTCTCAAACAGAAAACACTCCACCTTGTGATGTCATCATGTGGTGATACAGGAAGTGCTCCACTGCCTTTTTAAACTCCACACACCTTCACTAGAATCATTTGGATCATTTCAGCTCAGGAATCGCTAATGTCGACTAAACAAAAGGTAAAAAAGAGATGTTAACTTGAAAACTACCACTTCATGACATCACAAGGTGGAACAGAGCGTTTTGAGGTTTGGAGATGTAGACAGACATGTGTGAATGAAACAAAACACAACTCCAGGTCTGTTTTTGAGGAGGAAACAGTATTTTAATATGACGTAAAGCTACAAGAGTCAGTTCTGCGAAACATAGGACCTTTAATGTACTAAATAATCAAGCAGTTATCACAAGATCAAGGCCAATAAACAGGAACAAACAATTTTCAGGTTAAACAATAGTGGAAGAAAATACCCTTACAGAAACATTTACCTTTAGAGTCGACCAGGGGGATGGTTTTGAGCGTGGTCGTGTCTAGAAGATGGTTGAGTTCTCTGTAGGAGGATTGAGACGACAGAAACTTGACCTTTCGCACCATAATATCCTCCACGAAGATGTTGTACTTGCTGCGGGTGAGAAGACAAATGGGACTCGATATGAGAACACGCCGCAGCACGAAAACAGGATCTCTACATCTCTGCTCTGACTCTTCTGTTCTGACTCTCGTTTTGACCGGGATCTTATTTTTTGATCATTTTGACATTTTTTTTTACATTATTTTTATTATTATTAATATATTTTTTTTTCTGCAAGTGTTTTTGACATGTCTCACAATGCACAAAATAGTAGCAATATTATTATTTATTTTTTATATTATTATATATATATATATATATATATATATATATATATATATATATATATATATATATATATATATATATGTGTGTATATATATATATATATATATTTTTTTTTATTTATTTATTTATTTTTATTACTTTTTAAAAGCGGATTTCTAAGATGTAGTTTAACTGGTCTGATAAACTCCTGTTTTGTAAGTTAAGTTAATCGTATTTGATCCAGTTCAGCACTAAGCATTTATTTTTTGCCATTATATTGAAAGCTAAATTATCCACCAATGGAGTAGAAAAAAGTTACAAAAAAAACCACAAAAACAAACTACAGCATATTTTGAAACAGCTAGAAACTGTTGGGTTTCAAATGTCAGAACATCTATGGGGCTTTTCAAAATAAATATTTTTAAAATTAGTTCCACATGAACCATCTCACACTGTGAGGACCTCAGCTGCCCAGAGTCAGGACTAAACCAGAACTAAACCTGGACTAAATCAGGACTAAACCAGAACTAAACCAAGACTAAAGCAGAACTAAACCAGGATTAAACCAGGACTCAGGCAGGACTAAACCAGGATTAAACCAGGACTAAACCAGGACTAATTGATTAATTTTTCTGCAGTTAAAACCTGGAACATTCTTCCTGAAGATGTGACACAGTCTCGACTTTGACAAAGTTTAAATCCAGGCTCAGTTCTGTTTAGCTGCTTGATTTCATTTTATGATGATTATTCATGTTTTGACTAGTTGTCTTGTGATTTTAATGTCTTTCTTATTCTGTAAAACACTTTGAATCACTTTGTGGACCAGTTGTGCTGTACAGATAAACTTGAATTGCTTTGTCTTGCATAAAATACATTAATTTTTGCTAAATTATACTGGTAATATTCCAGGTTCTAGCGTCTAGTCACTAAAAGAAATCATCAGGTTCGACATGAATCCATCTTTGAGATATTCCTAAAGGTAACACAATGTAAATAATAATAAGGAAAATTGACTCTTGCTCCGATCTGAGAGATTTATATCACATTCTATGATCTGAAAACCACCAATATCATGCTACAAGTCAAGAAATCTTAAAGAAAACACACTGTGCTTGTGTTTGCTAATTATAATCTGTCACACATGTGGATCACTGTTATAATTTGGACATTTGAAATCAGAATATTCATCTAAAATGACAAAATAAAAGAAAGAATCCTCTGACTTTGGCATTAAAAAAACTGCGGTGGGGGAATATCAGGGACAGTGAAAACAGGAGCTGATTAGCAATATGGCGTCTTGAAAATAAGTGATTAAACACAAACGAATCACTCCAAATACAACTTAAAAGTCGATTTTTCTGCTTTAAAAACAACTAGTCAAGATAAATCTGCAGGAGTTGAGTATTTAGTGATGTGGGAGTGGTTTACCTGATGTGCCCGAGGGCCAGCTCAGGCAGGTAGGGCAGTTTCTTCACCTGGATGATGGAGTCGTAGAGGGACGGCTGCAGGCCTTGAGCCACCATGTTGGCCAGGATCACAGCCACCATCATGGGTAAGATGTGAGAGATCTGCCCCGTCAGCTCAAAGCAGATCACAGCCGTGGAGACGGTGTGTGTGACGGCCCCGGTCATAGCTGCTGCCCCTAGTGGTGAATACAGGACTGTGACAACATTTTTATAAGCCGATAAATGACGCTATAGTTGGATAAAGTAACATCATAAAGTACAAGAGGTTTGGCTTTTTCAATACTAGTGCTGTCACAATACTAAAAGTTCAATACTGAGGAATAGATTTGATACTTGATTCCCAAATGATCATTTTAAAAGCTCTTTTTTAGCAAATATTGTAATTTTCAACACAAAATAATAGTATTTGTTTATTATCCCACATGGTTTTATATTAGTTCTGATAAAACTCAAGATCAAACTGTTCAAACTGTTCAGAAAAGGTCAAATTTTGCCCAGTTAAGTGACGTGTGATGGGGTTTTTTTTGTCTCGATTCTTGCTTAAACGAGTATCTAGTTTCGATACTAGTTTTAGTATTGATTAGTATCTGATTTTTGGTACTTTTGACAACTCCACTGAGTACCTCGTAGATGAGTAGATGTCCTATATTACACAAATTGACTCTTGGGATGTTCTAATGTTAAAACAGATCTGGACTTGTGTTTTGTTTCATTCACACATGTTTGAGTAACACTTTATTATTAGTCTGTAACATCTGCGAAGAAAAGGTCAGATTTTATAGAGTCGTGTGATTTTTTTTTTTTTGTATCGATGCTTCAAGAGAGAGAGTCAAAGCTTTTGTCATATGCACAGTAACAAACATGTTTCCCAATACAATGAAATTCTTCTTTGCTGCTCAAACATACAAAAAAAACTAGGTATAAAATAGATAAATAACAAGACAAAGAGAGGATATAAAAAAATAATCAAACAAATAGTAGTGCAAAATATATCTGATACGTTCTTAAACAAGTGTCTAGTTTCAATACTCGTTTTAGTATCGATTTGTATCTGATTTTCGATACTTTTGCCAGTTCTAACGCAGTACTGAAGTGTAGTAGCTGTGGTGTGACTAATGACAAAGGTTCACATTGTTGGTCAAGTGTCACGCTGAGTTGAGCTGCCAATATGAGTTTGTAAACGAAATTAAAACATTGTGTGATTATTTAACTTTTTAGAAATCACATGGTCTTGTAACTAAAACTCATTTGGTTTGGTCGTCAAAGACAGTGTTAGAAAACCTGTCATGTAAACCCTTTTGTTCCCTTTTGTCAAGCTATCAGCACATACATGAGCATTTGTAACACAAGTGAAGATAGATGTGGCTTTAAGATCTCTCTCCTTTGACTTGTATCACATCTTTTATTGTTTTAACTCCACATGTTACATCCTGAGGTGATCCAGCTCCTGAAGCCTCCCGAGCTCGTCTGACGTCACCTCAGGACGAGTGTCACATCTTTACTTTGAAACGTGTGTCCTCTGGTTCATCTCAGCTCTATAAACCTGCTGATTTCCATCATTCGAGGTCTGACATTAGGGGGAGATGCTGTCGGACCTATTTCTTGCAAGAAATAAACCCTTTGTGTTTGATTCAACGTTCATCAGAGCCTGCAAAAGGAGTCTTATTTCCACAACAAGTTCAAGCAATGTCCCCAAAACTTTTTCCAAGCTAGAACTGAAACAGGACTTGAACATGTCTATACAAAGATTTAACCAAGCAGGAGGGACTCAAGAGCAGAGGACGGGAGATAGAAACAGTACTGTATTAATGATCATTCAAATAATTAGCATATTTTCCGGACTATAAGTCGCTCTGGAGTATAAGTCGCACCAGCCAAAAAATGCATCATAAGTCGCATTTTTGTGGGAAATTTATTTTACAAAATCCGAGACCGATCCACTGAATTCTTCATCCTCGGTGTCAAAGATGAACAACTCCACCAACTCCAGAGGAAGATGAAGCTCCTCTTCCTCTTTTGCGTGGCTGTCATACTGGTACAAGTCTAGAGCGCCCCCGTGTGGTGTGGCAATAACGAAGATGTGGAATTATACATTTTAATATTTCACATATAAGTCGCACCCTTGGACAAACTATGAAAAAAGTGACACTTATAGTCCAGAAAATACTGTAGTCAGTAGTAAATAAGTGAACAGATGTTTTGCACATTGGAAAAATAGAAAAATTAATTATTAATTAAGCATAAAAACAACAAAAATAGACAACTAAAGCTATAAAATCTAATTGTAACTTAGTACGTTCTCTTTTAAAGTTAATTTTATGATGATTATTTAAGTTTTGGTAAGTTTGTCTTGTGATTTTAATGTCTTTCTTATGCCTTGCCTCGCCTTAAGGTAAGATACGACTTGCCAGTTCCACCAGAAAAAGCCAAACTCTGTTATAGCTTGGAGAGAATATCATATCCCAGAGAAACAGAGATCATATAGAGTCATTCTGAGATGTTTTACAAATGGCTAAATGGACTGACCAATGACAGCGTAGCCTCCTGGAAGTATCCGGTACACGATCCCATCAAACAAGATTCCATTTGGAAACAGAGTGGCCATGATCTCTCCCACGAGGCGCCCGAAAGCCGCTCCTGAAGGGGGAACATCACGTAAAAGCAACTTAAACAGAGGCTTAGCGGGACACAGGAGCTCCCATGACCCAATCCTCTTACCTAAAATGAACACGGGCATGAACGCGCCCGAGGGGATGGGCATCGTCGTGGAAACTGCTGACATCCAAAACTGCAACAAAAACAGGATCAAGGTGGAGCCGACGAGCGTGTTATAGGCTGTTACATCGGGAGCAGACGGGAGCCGCCAATCGTGGCTCGAGTAGCAGTAAATAAGCAGAATAACACAGATTTTGCAAACTGGAAACATAGAAATAGCATGAACTGGTCTATGGTTTGGTATGTTTAGTGGTTTAGTGAAACAAACCACTCAGTAAAAATCACAGAAATTAGAATAACTCAAAATAATAGTATCTCAAAGTAAGATGCAAAGAAACGCAAATGTTCAAATTATTAATATTGTCGACATAAAGCTACTGGCGGTTATAAATTCACTTTGGTTTTTCGTAGCTTGGTCCTGGTTTGAGCTCAGTCCTGGAGTAAACTTGATTTGGTTCTGATCCAGGTCCTGTTTTAGTCCTGGTCCTGGTCCTGTTTTAGTCCTGGTTTAGTCCTGTTTTAGTTTTAGTTCTGGTCCTGGTTCTGTTTTAGTTCCATCCATGGTAGAGGATCTGTCCTTTACTGTAGTTCTCCTAGAGGTTTCTCTTTTTCACACTGTTTTTTTTTTTTTTAGATTTTCCTTGTTGAGGACGAGGGTCTAAGGACAGGGGGCGCTGTGGGACAGTGGTTCCTGCAGGAGGAGGGTCTGAGGACAGGGGGCGCTGTGGGACACTTCTCCATTTGCTTGTTTTTTTTTTTTTTATTAATTTGCTTGTCTGTTTCTGTTTCATTGTTGATTTTCTAACTTTCTGTTGGTTAAATCTCCTGTTCAGCCCTAAGAGGCGACTGTGGCTGTGATTTTGGGCTTTACAAAAATAAACTGAATTGAATACGTGAATAATGGAGACCTACCTTCATGACGAAGAAGAGCAGGAGGATGACAAACACAGAGACTTGTGGGTGGAGCCAGGCGGTGGAGCGGCCCAGGCCGGGGGGCAGAGGGGAGCCAGATATTTTGGTCCAGGTGAAGTTGTCGAACAGAGAGTTGATGCATTCACGAGGCATGAGCTGCACACATACGATAATCCCTTATTAACAGTCTGTCTACATCTCCAAAGCTCCAAATGCCCTGTTCCACCTTGTGATGTCATGAAAAAAACAACCTTTTACCTTTAGTTCAGTGGAGTTTGGCAATTCCAGGGCTGAAATCATCCAAATGAGTTTTCTCTATTTGACAATTTTGGTGAATTTTATAATTCTACTTTCTGGTTGAACCTTGTGGGCATAAACTGTCTCTGTATTTGAATTTCTTTTTTTGCTCATCTTTTATTCACAAAACCCTTGACACTTGATATAAAACTATGATAATATCCGCCATTTTTCACAGCACCACCGTATTATCTCATCAAACTACAGCACAACTACAGAAACATGCAAAACTGTCATATGCACTTTAAGTTTTGTGAACTTTTTGCCCCTTTTAGGTAAATTTAACCCTTCCTTTGACCAGTGCTTAGGGTCGAGCTGTCAGGAGCCCACTGCAGAACCCGAGGCCCATCTTTAGATCTTAAACCAGAATTCTACTCAGGTAAGATCAGCCTCATGTGCGAGTTTTATGTAAATGGGGCAAACAGCAGAACCCACGGGGAAACCCACCCAGACACAGGAAGAACATGCATCCAGAAAGAAGGTATTTGCTGTACAAACACAGTCTGTTACCTCTCCGGCCATAAACTGTCCAAACCCTGGTGGAAACGTGAAGGTGGCGATGATCAGAGTGACTGCGCCGGGGTAGATGAGACGACTGCACACAGACACAGACATAAACCATCAGCAGAACAACAACTGTGAGAGATGAAATGAAACTAGCTTAAATATTCTTAAATACAACTCCACAGCTGCTCTTTCACACTGCTAAGAAATGAGATCTACAGCATCGGTTAAAATTACCTGAGTTAAAAAGATTTACCTGTATTTAAGTAGTTTTGTACAGAGCCCCGCAGATGAAGGAAAGGAGAAGAAGAATATTTACAAAATAAAAAATATATGGTCTTGAGGGAACAAGATAATTATCTTGAGGGAACGAGATATTATCTTGAGGGAACGAGATTTAACGTGAAGGAACGAGATTTTAACTTGAAGGAACGAGATTTAACTTGAAGGAACGAGATTTTAACTTAAAGGAACGAGATTTAACTTGAAGGAACGAGATTTAACTTGAAGGAATGAGATTTTAACGTGAGGGAACGAGATATAAAAATAATCTCATTCCCTTGTGATAATTAAGTTGTTCCCTCAAGATAATATCGCATGGGAACGTGATATTATCTCGTGGCCATGCATTAATATTATATTTTGCAAATGTCCTATGCCAGGCTCTGTAGTTTTAACTAGTTCATGTTCATGTTTAAAAAATGTTCAGCATGAAATAAGAAACCTCACTGACAGAATTAAAGAGAGATGTACTGAAACATCTAGAAACAAACACAGCTCCTTGTCTCCATGGAGATCCTGCTGAAATAATATCACATTAAACATATCTATCTTGGATTTATTCGATGAGTTTTTCAATGAGAGGAGCTGCGCCACCTTGATCCAGAAAATAGAGATGTTTAATGCCAAACTGTGGGACATTCTAGGCAAAGTTGTGTAAAGAACTGTTAAATAATCAAAACCACTGAAATAAAGACTCAGATTTTGATTTCAAGAACATTTTAATGCCGTGTGGCTGCAGACCTTCACCCAGAGGACCCCACTCCGCAATCCTCCACCAGGAAGCACCTCCACCCACATGTCCCTCACCATTTTTCATTTGTTTTTTTGATTATTAATTACACTTTTTGTCAGTTGTAGCCTTAGTTCATTGTCTTTTAAAGTTCATCTAAGGTGATGAAACTCTTTTCAAATTGAGCTTAGAGCAAAATACTTGAGTTTAATTTCTAGTTTGAGATGAATCAGCTTCGTGTTCGTGTCTCTGCTGTATTCTGCTTGTGTAGGTTCATTAAGTTCATTAAGAAAAACAGATAAGTGAGAGCCTAAATATACAAGGGTGTAAAGAGAACACGTATACAGAATATATTCCAAGGACATTTAAATGGATTTATGTACTTATTTTTTTGTATTTTTTTCTTTCTGTATAAATAAAGATGTATAAAATAAAGATTAGATATAGTTTGTCCTTGAATGTGTTGCAGTAAATCCTGTTTCTGGTTAAGATTAGGAACAAATCTATCATGCTTAATGTTAGAAAAAGGGTTTGGGCTTCATCTCATAGACTGCGTTTATATAAATGGACATATCTAACCTGCTAGCCGTCGCGTTACAAGCAGGAAGTGATCATGGACGCACTTCCGGCTCCAATTCACTTTCTATTGAAAAACTGTGTCCCCTCTCTGCTGTCAGACTCGTCATTTTGGTCTTAAATGTTTGTATTAACCCTCTACATGATCCAGGGGTTTTTATTTTGACATATTTTGATAAGATATGAACATCTTTCCCCGAGGTCACTCCCGCTACCGTTAGCAACAGGTTTGATGGACAGCGTTGCTAAGCGGCCACTCTCTGCTAAACCAGCGATGTGGGCAAGAAGAGGCGTTATCTTCATCAGCCTCGCTCTGGATTGGCTCTTTGGTTGCTATGATACTCACGATCATAACTCCAAATATGAAACTCAACTTCTGTAACGTTATGTTGAAAAAGAGTTTAGCATTTGTCTTTTTACTTTCAGGACCGTGTGGATGGAGGTGAGTCACGTGAGGGTCCTCTGGGTGGAGGTCTGCAGCCTGATCCATCTTGTACTGTATTTAATTGCTTTAGATTTCCATTGCAGTGAACTGTTTACAGCAGTAGAAATAAGTGTTTGAGTGAAAATGGCGCTGACTGGACTCCGTGTCTCCTCTGTTTCGCTAATGGTGACAGCTAATGTTGCCTGACGGTTGGTCTCTGAGTGAATCTCTATGGAGGAACTAAGTGCGTGAGGGGTTGTTGAGACTTTCCTGCTGTCTGCGCCACTGTGCTGAGACTGATGAGAGAGCAAAGTGGAGCTGAGATACATTACACTGAATTAAACTCCAAGAATAACTGCCCCAACTGCTGCTGCTGTTTGGAAAGCGGAGACAGAGCAAAATGACTCTAGTTTTTGTGAGTTTACAGCAAAAAAGTTGTATGAAAAGTAGTTAAAATGACTTGAATTCAGATCATTAATCTTAATTCGTAACGTTTATTTCGTAATGTATTTACTTTAATTAGCCGTTTATCTATTTAAAGCCGGATTTTGTACCTGTTCTCATGATCGATACCACTGTCACGATACTAATACAGCTCAACATCACTCTAAAACTGTTCAGGAAAGGTTCATTTCTGTCTGGTGTATGTGACTTTTTCAGTATCGATACCTGCTCAAATGAATATCTAGTATCAATACAAGTTTCAGCATCGAAAGTACAGGGTGGCCCAAAAGTCAGTGACACTTTTAAATCTTCAGTAGCTCCTATAATTCTTAAGTTATACTCACCAAATTTTAGCAGTAGATAAACTGAATCTTCCTATATTTTTGGCAACATATACAGTTATAATTGTTCACTTACACTTGAACTAGAGGAAGTAAAAATGACCTAATTTTTAAAAATATTGTTTTTTAAGTGTCCACCATTTTGTGTTTGTCTCTGAACAGCCTGATCCAACACACTTTACAGAACATTTAAAGTATTTCCGGCTTATGTCTCTTATTTGATCCTCGATGTTACATTTTAAGTGGTTTATTGTCTGAGGTTTATTCACAAACACCTTTTCTTTAAGATAGACCCACAGGAAGAAATCAGGACTAGTCAGGTCTGTGGAGATCACATACTGCCCCCTGTCTGTGAAAAACACTTATTATTCCTTTAATGGAATTTACGCTTGGGACATCTCTGGTATTAAAATGTCGACGGTAACACCGCTGGGTTTGTGAATTTGACCCAAAGTACCACTGTACAATGAGGGTTCATTCCTCGCTGCTGTATTTGCTCAGATTGATGTCGAAAGGGTCGTTCTAAATGCTCTGTAAAAATAAAAGAAAAATATTTAGAAACAAAAGAGTTATGAAGTTTTTTCAACTGTCAGTGACTTCTGGGCCACCCTGTATTTTTGATTCTTTTGACAGCCCTAATCCATAGAGTAAAAAAAAAAAAAAATACTTTGTAGATTAGTTTTTCAGTTTTATTGCATCAAAATGGCAAAATATCTGCCCTTGTTTCTAGATTTACTGTTTGTAATTCTGTTAATGTACAACCCGACAGTTTATTTTCATTATTATAATTACGCTAGATTATTATTTCTCATTATTATTTCACTCTGTCACTGCTGCTCATTTGTTGAACGAGACGACCTTGTGGAAAACTATGGAGGCACAGGGAGAATATCCAGCTCCACAGAGAAAAGCCCCACCATTAAGAGCATTGAACCAGGGACCCTGTTGATGTGAGGCTGAAGAACGACCACAGCACCATTTAGTTCTTTTAGATAAACACATATTAACATTTACTTGGTGGACCTGCCCTAGATCATACGACTTGATGGAGTTATAGTTAAATTGCCAGATTCATTTTAGTATTTCAAGCTATATGTACATTTTATTGTGTCAAAACTACTCAAAGCGAAGAGAATTATGTTGAATTCAAGTCAAACGTCTCTTGTCTGTGTTGGGAATCTTACTGTTTAGTCAGAAATCGAGTGAGCGCAGTCGGCCTTCTCATGAACAGCACCACCTGTCTGTTCAAGTAGACGAAGAACGCCCCGAGAAAACCACAAGAAATCCTGAAAAAATGAATAAATATGTATGATTAAACATACAGCGGTGGGAAGAATACTTTGAAATTGTATTTAGTTGCAGAATACTGAATAAATGCACTCAAATTCTGTTACATGAGTACTGTATTCTGAATATTTATAATAGTTTTACACCGAGCTGCATTATATTATAGGGTAAAAACACATGACGAAGCATTTAAACACAACTTCATGTTTGTTCTGCATTTATTTATCACTGATTATAGTAAAAAAAATCCCACATGTCTCATCGTAACAGCTGCGTTGTCTATTTTCTTTACTAAAACAGTGCAATTTAAGCTAAAAATGCACGATCAGGCACCACAGTGTACTCCTTTAATCTTAGAACGTAAAAATACCATCAAATGAAAGAAATGACTTCCCAACACTGTAAATTAACACAGAAGAAACATCATTATGACTCTGTACGGATCAAACAGCTGTTTACTCACCCGATGACGGCAAATGCAGGAAGCTCCTGAAGATCGAACGGAAAATCCATCCTGAAGTTTGTCTTGAAGAGAGCTGTGATAGTGACTGAGAGAGAAACACACAATACAGACATTTAAAACACAAGTAAATACATGAATTATACATGTGGCAGATTTATGGCACAAATTATCCAAGGTAAGTTTATTTGTTTAGTACAACTGATTCAAAGAGCTTTACAGAATAAGAAAGACATTAAAATCACACAAATCAAAACATGAATAATCATCATAAAGTTAACATTAAAAGAGACGAGAGCAGAATAAAACTCTTTTAGTCACATTCACAGATAAACAGAACCGTCTGAGCCTGGATTTAAACTTTGTCAAAGTCGAGGCCTGTGTCACATCTTCAGGAAGAATGTTCCAGGTTTTAACGGCAAAACAAAACTCAAACACTGATTCACCTGGTTTAGTCCTGGCTTAGTCCTGGTTTAGTTCTGGTTTAGTTCCGGTTTAGTCCTGGTTTAGTCCTAGTTTAGACCTGGTTTAGTCCTGGTTTTAGTCCCAGTTTAGACCCGGTTTAGTCCTGGTTTAGTCCTGGTTTAGTCCTGGTTTAGTCCTGGTTTAGTTTTAGTCCGGGTTTAGCCCTGGCTTAGTCCTGGTTTAGTCCTGGTTTAGTCCCGGTTTAGTCCTGGTTTAGTTTAGTTCTGGTTTAGTCCCGGTTTAGTCCTGGTTTAGTCCTGGTTTAGTCCTGGTTTAGACCAGGTTTAGTCCCCTTAGTCCTTTAGTCCCGGCTTAGTCCTGGTTTAGTCCTGGTTTAGTCCTGGTTTAGTTGGTTCTGTCTGGTTTTGTCCTGGTTTTGTCCCTGGTTTAGTCCTGGTTTAGTCCTGGTTTAGTCCCGGTTTAGTCCTGGCTTAGTTTAGTCCTGGTTTAGTCCCTTAGTCCCGCTTTCGTCCCGGTTTAGTCCTGGTTTAGTCCTGGTTTAGTCCTGGTTTAGTCCTGGTTTCAGTCCTGGTTTAGTCCGGTTTAGTCCCGGGTTTGTCCTGGTTTAGCCCTGGTTTAGTTCCGGTTTAGTCCAGTTTAGTCCTGGTTTAGTCCCGGTTTAGTCCTGGTTTAGTCCTGGTTTATGTGGCTCTAACTGGTTTAGAGCTGGTAAAAAGTCCTCGTTTCGGGGCTGTGAGAACAATCATAATCATTATCGTAATAATTATGTGGATTATACAGACTTTAGAGTTAAGAATAGGATGAAAATACATTTTAACATTAGAGCTGTTATTAAATCAAAATGCAAAAAAAAGGAAAAAAAAAATGTCTCTTTTGCGTGACTAATACACGTAATTCGGAAATAATCTTGAAGCCTGGCATCTGGAAGTCACCATTCTTCAGCCTTTTTTTAATAATAAAATGTATTTTAAAAGTCTCAATGTACAAAAAAAACTCTGACCAGTCGACTAAATAAAAATCTGCTCACTCTGACTGAAATATCAGCTGCAGCTCTACTGTGTCAAAAAGTGCATTTTCCAAAATAGTTTTAGAACAGAATTTCCATTTTCTTCAGCTTATTTTCCAGCTGAATAGTCCCTAAAAAGTGTCATTTTCAATTTTAACTTGTAGGAAAAAAATCCCCATTTCCCTCAACCGCGCTCTCATTACCCAGAATGCACATGGAGCAGACTTTTCGACGTTTGGCGCTGTAGTTGCCCGTCTTACCAGCATCCTTGTTCCAAACGGAGAGCACCCTGAAGATGAAGGCGCTGAACGTGGCAGCGAAATAACCCCGCCAGTAATTCCTCACAGCAAAGTAGGTAGACGTGACCTCAATACTGAACAGGACCCCTGGTGGTGGAGAAGAGAGGGAGCAGACCGGAGGGAGGGAGGGAGGGAAAAGGAGGATGGGAGGAAGGAGGAGAGGAGAGAAAGATGTTTGAAAGCACTCGAAGCCTAGAGTGTAATTATACTCAACAGGAGGACCACATGTAGTCGACTAACACAGGTGCATGCAGGGTAGGGACAGGGCACCTGAGGAGAACTGGAGAAAACATCAGCAAAATCTCATCTGAACCGTGACTGAATATAATGTCAAGCAATAAATGGTGACTTTTAGTTTAAATAGCTTTTCTACTTGCATAAAAAGCTGTGTGGGTGGTGATTATAGCCCATAAGCCTAAAGCAGCAAAGTACGACTAGTAAAATCATGACTATAATGTAGATTAACTGTATGAATGTGGTGTGTGAGCGACTGGTGGTGGTTTGAAAGGCCAGTGCTGCAGATTAACAGCCGTGTTTCAGTCACTTAACCCCAGGACAGCTACAGATTAGTGGTAAATGAATAAAGCCAATGTAAAACTGTTAGTATCTTGACAGGCAAATTCATCCAATGCACTATTTTACATGTTTTTATTACTGCTATTGCTATGCTTGTTTAGGACATGGTTTGGAGTCATTTAGAAAGTCCTTTAGCAGACTACTCCTCGAGCAGAAAATGAATTATTTTAACATATGCCTATTGTGTCTGTGTAATCCCTCAGTTGTCCAGGTCTAATCAAGAGCTAAGGACGAATTTAAATCTGTCAACTGGACAATTTTTTGTAGAAGTGAAGACGTTTGGCTGCTCGTCCAAGTCTCTTCTTCAGTTCTGGTCAGATTACTGCTGGACACTGCCTCATATCTGTCCGAACTGTAAACAGCTGGAGTTTACAGTTTCAGCCTTAACGACCCTATTCAACCTGTGATGTATTGTTCTCTTTGTTTTCTGTTTGTTTTGTGTCTGAGGACAGAGTTGTAGATCAGTGAGAGATTATGATTATGGAGGCCTGAGACATAATCTCTCACCGATCTACACCTCTATCCTCTCACCCGAAACAAACAGGAAACAAAGAGAACAATAGGCGGCCATCACAGGTTGAAAAGGGTCATTAAGGCGGAGACAAAAGCTGTTTACAGTTGTAGTGTCATTAGCTCCTCCTTCAGACAGATATAAGGCAGTGTCCAGCAGTAATCTGACCAGAACTGAAGAAGAGACTTGGACGAGCAGCGAAACGTCTTCACTTCTACAACTTTTTGTCCAGTTGACAGATGTAAATTTGTCTTTTGCTATATGCCTATTGTCCATTACAAAAGTATATGTATCTAAATGCAAGATAACACATCAAAATAATGGCCTTATGGAGGAAAAAAAGCTTTTCATTAGTTACATGAATAAACACCGATGTTATAAGGCCCAAAGACTCGTTTCAAAACAATCTGCAAAGCTGCAAACATGAGCTCGTTCGACAGGAAAAAGACTGACTGCACAAAAAGATTAGAGGGTCTATCAGCAAACAGCACATGGACCGAGCCCCGGGACCCAGCAGGAGCACAGGGAGGAGGAGCACAGGGAGGAGGAGCAGAGCAGGAGCACAGGCAGCAGGAGCACAGGGAGGAGGAGCACAGGCAGCAGGAGCACAGGGAAGAGGAGCACAGGGAGGAGGAGCACAGGCAGCAGGAGGAGCATGGCAGCAGGAGCACAGGAGCACAGGCAGCAGGAGCACAGGGAGGAGGAGCACAGGGAGGAGGAGCACAGGGAGGAGGAGCACAGGCAGCAGGAGCACAGGCAGCAGGAGCACGGGCAGGAGGAGCACAGGCAGCAGGAGCACAGGCAGCAGGAGCACAGGGAGGAGGAGCACAGGGAGGAGGAGCACGGGCAGCAGGAGCACAGGCAGAAGGAGCACGGGCAGGAGGAGCAGAGGCAGCAGAAGCACAGGGAGGAGGAGCACAGGCAGCAGGAGCACATGCAGCAGGAGCAGAGGCAGCAGGAGAACAGGGCAGCAGGAGCACGGGCAGGAGGAGCACAGGGAGGAGGAGCACAGGCAGCAGGAGCACGGGCAGGAGGAGCAGAGGCAGCAGGAGCACAGGGAGGAGGAGCACAGGGAGCAGGAGCACAGGCAGGAGGAGCAGAGGCAGCAGGAGCACAGGGAGGAGGAGCACAGGGAGGAGGAGCACATGCAGCAGGAGCACAGGGAGCAGGAGCACATGCAGCAGGAGCACAGGGAGCAGGAGCACATGCAGCAGGAGCACAGCAGCAGGAGCACATGCAGCAGGAGCACAGGGAGCAGGAGCACATGCAGCAGGAGCACATGCAGCAGGAGCACATGCAGCAGGAGCACAGGCAGCAGGAGCACAGGGAGCAGGAGCACATGGAGCAGGAGCACAGGCAGCAGGAGCACATGCAGCAGGGGGACATGCAGCAGGAGCATAGGAAGGAGGAGCACAGGCAGCAGGAGCACATGCAGCAGGAGCACATGCAGCAGGAGCAGTGGTACAGTACCTCCTAGTGGAGTGCCGAAGCAGCAGCCCACCCCCACAGCGCAGCCCACCGTCAGAATATCTGTGTACCCGTACGGGTTCTACTGACACAGGGAACAGGAGCCAGAGGAGCCGGGGAGGAGCCGCCGACAGTGAGGAGCCGGGGGAGAGCCGCGGACAGCGAGGAGCCAGGGACACCGGGAGGGAGGGCAAGAGGAGGGCACGAGGGAGGCCAAGAGGGAGGGCAAGAGGGAGGCAGGGCATGAGGGAGGGCAAGAGAGAGGGAAAGAGAGAGGACAAGAGGGAGGGCAAGGGGAGGGCAAGAGAGAGGGAAAGAGAGGGGGAGGGCAAGAGGGAGGGCAAGAGGGAGGGCAGGAGGGAGGGCCAGAGGGAGGCCAAGAGACAGGGCAAGAGGGAGGGCAAGAGGGGGGGCAAGAGGGGAGGGGGCATGAGGGAGGGAGGGCAAGAGAGAGGGAAAGAGAGAGGGCAAGAGGGAGGGCAAGGGGAGGGCAAGAGAGAGGGGAGAGAGAGGGCAAGAGGGAGGGCAAGAGGGAGGGCAGGAGGGAGGGCAAGAGGGAGGCCAAGAGACAGGCAAGAGGGGGAGGGCAAGAGGGCAAGAGGAGGGCAAGAGGAGAGGGGAGGCCAAGAGGGAGGGCAAGAGGGAGGGCAGGGCATGAGGGAGGGCAAGAGAGAGGGAAAGAGAGAGGGCAAGAGAGGAGGGGAGGGAGAAGCAAGGGGAGGGCAAGAGGGAGAGGGAGGGCAAGAGAGAGGGCAAGAGGGAGGGTAAGAGAGAGGGAAAGAGAGAGGGGCAGGAGGGCAAGGGGAGGGGAAGGGGGAGGGCAAGGGGAGGGAAAGGGAGAGAGGCAGAGAGAGGAAGGCAAGAGGGAGGGCAAGGGGAGGGCAAGGGGAGGCCAAGAGAGAGGGAAAGAGAGAGGGCAAGAGGGAGGGCAAGGGGAGGGCAAAGGGAGGGGAGGGCAAGGGGAGGGCAAGGGGAGGGCACGAGGGAGGCCAAGAGAGAGGGCAAGAGGGAGGGCAAGAGGAGGGCACGAGGGAGGCCAAGAGGGAGGGCAAGAGGGAGGCAGGGCATGAGGGAGGGCAAGAGAGAGGGAAAGAGAGAGGGCAAGAGGGAGGGCAAGGGCAAGGGGCAAGAGGGAGGGAGGCCAAGAGAGGGAGGGCAAGAGGGAGGGCAAGGGGAGGGCAAGAGGGGGGCAAGAGGGAGGGTAAAGAGAGGGAAAGAGAGAGGGCAAGAGGGAGGGCAAGGGGAGGGCAAGGGGAGGGCAAGAGGGAGGGCAAGAGGGAGGGTAAGAGAGGGAAAGAGAGAGGGCAAGCAGGAGGGCAAGGGGAGGGGAAGAGGGAGGCAGGGCATGAGAGAGGGAAAGAGAGAGGGCAAGAGGGAGGGCAAGGGGAGGGCAAGAGGAGGGCAAGAGGGAGGGGAAGAGGGAGGGCCAGACGGAGGGAGGCCAGAGGGAGGGCAAGGGGGAGGGCAAGAGGAAGGGGTAAGAGGGAGGGCAATAGGGAGGCCATGAGGAAGGACAAGGGGAAGGGCAAGAGGGAGGGAAAGAGGGAGGTCAGCGGGCAGGAGAGGAGAGAGGGGCCGGGGAGGAGCACCCAGGAGGAGAAGCGCAGGTGAAGAGTGAGGAGAGAGAAACCAAAAGGCAAAATGGCACAAAGTGAATAAATATTGTTCATTTAAAGGAAATTAAAAATAAAACCACCACCGACAGCATCAAATAAATCACAGACAAAGCGCCATGCTGCAGAGCCACTACACAACACTGCACACATTAAACGTTCTATGTAATAAGTACAGAAAATGTTTGTTCCTTAGATGTATTTGCATGTGTCCTGTTAAAACTTACAGAATATGACCCTGGTGTTTGTTTAAATACTGTTAATAAGGTCAGATTTGCGTTTGGGCCAGCGGTGGGGTCAGGTGTTAGCACGCTAGCTCCCCAGGTAAGTTAGCATTAGCTTAGGAGTCTAGAGTTAACGTTTTTGTAAAATGCAATGTCTTTGTAAATATTTTAATAAAGTATACTTATAAAATTACAGAAAAGATTTTGTAATACATGTATATGCAGGTGTACACTGCCTGGGCAAAAAAAAAAAGTCACACACTCTAATATTTTGTTGGACTTACTTGCGCTATTAAACACAGCCCTGAGTTCTACTGTTTTTCTTTGATTTGATTTGATCATTCAGGATATTTTCCAGCCACATTTCCTCCTAAAAAACGACGGGTTCTCTTTATCCTTCCAGTTTTTAATAAAACATTGGACAGTTCTTAACCCAATTTTAGTAGTTTCTGCTTCTCCTTAGATGTTTCTTCTGCTTAATGTCAATGATTTGCCTCTTCTAAATCAGACTAACATCTTTTCCATGACTGCGGGATGTGTCTTTCCACCTGGTTGTGTAAGAAATGAAAAGAAACTCATTGCACCAGTTGGGGTTAAATAACTTGTTGAAGCTGAAAGATAATCGCCCAGCAGTAATTATACAATCGAAGGCTCAGACCTATTCGTTTAGATAAATCCAGGTGGTGACTTTTTTTTTTTTTTTTTTGGCCAGGCACTGTATAATGCAAATAATTCAAGTGTTTTTTTCTAGCTAGACAAAATGTGCACTTAAAAGGGTCATATTTAGTTAAAAACGGCTTTGTGTCAGTATAGGCTTTGCATTTTGTTGTTGAGTTAATAATAATTTAGTAAATATGTTTAAATTCTAGTGTTCTATCGTTTCTAGGGCCAACGTAGATGAAGGCATAACAGTTAGATTCATTTCCACATGCCTTTTACTTGATCATTTGACTTTTATTCATAGTTTTATGTCGCTCTATTTGCAAAGAGGCACATTCCCTGTTTGTGAAACTGTTTTCTGAGTCTGATATTGAATCTCTCTTTCCTCGTCTGTTGTTTCTATTACAGGAGGACAGATTTGCTCCGTGTCGTGGTGCCAGGTGGAGCAGTTTGAGCCTGGGCCAAGAGAGAGGGAGAAACTTGCCTCCCACAGGGGCTGCGAAACAGGTGGCCACTCCCACGGCACACGCACACACCAGCAGGTCCTGATTATGGATGCCATTCTGGGGTCAAAGGTGAAGCGTGTAGACAGAGCCGGGAGCCAGAAAGCAAAGGGTTACAGGGGGGAGCGGGGCGGGCAGACAAGAGAGACGGGGGTATGGGAGTTCACTGTTAATTGACATGCCAGACATTACCATCATACTATTAATACAGTGAGACAGAAACACAGACAACGTGTCCGGGACGGTCCAAAACAAAACCATGATGGGATTTGAGGGCGTCAGTGGGGAGGGCAGCGAGACACTTTAAAGAGCAAAACACACGCTCCACATGTGTCTAAAACATATCAAATAGTATAAAGTGTTGATTTATTTTGGCTAATGCACTTGACTTTGACGCCCTCTATCAGCCTGAATGCTGCTCAATAAGATGTCACTATATTATTATTACTATTTCTATTATATATTGCACATTTAGCTGAACAAATGCCAAGAAGAAGCCAGATATGATCATTTTAAAGTCGGTTGTGGCTCTAAAATGTGGTATTTTTGGTATTTCTTGGATCCAGGTAGTAGCTAGTAGAGTCCTGACCTAGTTAAAGCCACAGTATGTAACCTTTTAACCAAAAAATACGGATATTTTTTCATTTTGGTTGTGTTTGTTGCACTGAAAAACTTGCAGGCTTACCTCTCCTGCTCCTGCTTCACAGAGAATGTTCCAAAGTATGATTTAACTTATTGTTCTTATGGACTGATGCATGTGCCACCTCCAGAAAGTTACATACTGTAGCTTTATCTACAGGTCTGTCAGTAGCTACAGTATTTAAGTGGAAACAGGCTAATAATCTAATGCAGAATTTGATAAAACTGTGGGAAAAATAGCATTGCAAGCCAGACAACACAAACATATGAGTTGTTTTACAAGGACTTATGACAGTCAGACGTATAAATAACACAGATTTTCTTTGGTCAGGGTCTCATCTTACCTCATACACGCCTGAGAAAATGGACATGAATCGACTGAGCACCGCGGCACAGATACTGGCAATGTGGACGAACGGCCCCTGGGAAGGATACCAGCACAAACAGTGAGGTACGGTGCCACCACGATCCTCTGTATGACAACTACGATATCTAACACATGAGTCTAAACTAGGACATGATGTATCAGAGCAGATAAATCACAGATAATTGCTGGATGTGACAGTTGCCCTGCTAATGTAATGGGGAAAATGAATGTACGCTGCAGCTGAGGACTTGAATAATTCTGGTTGGTCTCGTGAGAGCAGTAAGTGAGGAAAAGCATGACACGAGATGATTTATTATACCCCACGCTCTGAGAATGAAAAAAGAGAAACAGTGAAGAGCCCAGTGCAGTTTCTAACAATAAACAGGGCAGCAAAAATAATCACAAATGGACCAATATGTGAGTTAAGTGGATGTAATTAGGAAATCATTGCTGTAATTATTTAAGTAGCTTATGTAATCTTTCTGCAAACAGCTAAATATTTACTCCTATTATGTGTAGAACTGGCTAATCCTGTAATTCAGACCTGTATAAAATGTATGATTCTTACAAATATACAAGAAATATGCAGGAAATATGCCAGAAATATGTAAGAAATATATGTGAAATATACAGAAAATATACAAGAAATGTATGAGAAATATACGAGCAATATAAGAAATATGCACGAAATATATGGAAAATATATGAGAAATATACAGAAAATATACGAGAAATATATGGAAAATATATAAGAAATATACGAGAAATATACAGAAAATATATGAGAAATATACAGAAAATATATGACAAATATATGAAAATATATACGAAATATATATGAAAATATATGAGAAATATACAAGAAATATATGGAAAATATACGAGAAATACACAAGAAAAAATGTGAAAATATATGAGAAATAATATGTGATTTAAATGGTTGCAATTAGAAAATCACATTTGTACTCATTTAAATAACATACTGTAATCTTTCTGCAAACAACTAAATATTTACTGTTACTGTTACTGTTACGTACAATCTGCTAATCCTGTAGTTCAGACCTGTACAAAATGTATGAGTATTAGTTTAGCAGTTCCCGTGTTCTCTCAAATATTAATGCTCCTGGATAGTTTTTTTTAATTTAATTTACAGCGAGAGCCCATTGAGAGCACAGACTGTGCTTTTCATGGGCGTCCTGTTCAAATACAGAAAAATAATAGCATAATAAGTGCATAAGTCCATTTACAACATTAAAAACAGGAGCAGGTGTGAGTATAAAAGTTTGTTACCGGATTATTAAACTGCATTTGTGGCACCAGTGTGTCCAGTTTTGCATGTCCTTGAAAAATTCTCCTGTTTTTGTGAAGCAAAACAGCCAAAAGCTTTTTTCCTCATCTCAGTTCTGGTGCAGCTCGTCCTTCATCTTAGACAATCATCTGAGCTTGTATAAAATGTTCCCTTATCCATGTTCAAGAAGAAAGTGAGACACCCAGGCCGTCTATCATGTAGTTCTTTATAAATAAATATCATTGAAATTAATTGGTGCAATCAAAAAAAGATGTGTCATGATACTAAAATTTCAGACTCCATTTCGACGCTAAGGAATATGTCCCAAACTCAATACCGATAATGAGTTTTTCTGGACAATAAACCATAATTTTCAACACAAAATAATAATACTTTGTTACTGTGGCAGTCTTATACGTACTAGATTATAGGATTAATTAGTATCTCAGTTTCTTCCTTTCTTTCTTTAGTCAGGGGACATGTACAAATTCATTAATCTCACAAAAGAAAAGATGATTTGTACCAGATTTAGCTACAGTTGCTTTCCATGTGAAGTCCCTGAGCAGAACACACATTAAAACACACATTTCATTACGATTATATTATAAGATAAAAAAAAACCTAAAGTTCACCATTGACATTAGCAGGAAAATGCAATAAATGTCCAGTACATGATGTTTCCTACAGTCCAAACCAATTAAAAAAAACAATTATGTGCAGGTTTTTACACTTTTGTCAGCCTTGCTCCAGGATGTGGTTTTAATAATTGTGTTGCGTTGCGTTGTATTGTATTGTATTTTATCTGTTTTATTTATTTTTTTTAAATTTTTAGTATTATTATTTATTTTATTTTATTATTTTATTTTTTATTTTTGTAATTTTTTTGTATTTTCTTTTTTACATTTAATTTAATTTAATTTAATTTTATACATTTTTTATTTTATTTTTAAGCATATCTTTTTTAACTTCATGCATGCCCTTATTTATACTTATTCAGTGTTTTTATGTTGCACTTTATCAACACAGACAGTTCCTAGTTTGTGAGCTGTGTCACTGACAATGGCAGTAAAAGTCTTCTGATCTTCTGATGAACAGAATCCTACTTTTAAAACCTACTTTCCACATCTGTTCACAAGGTTTGTCAGAAAAATGTCAAATATTTGTCCAGTTGTTCAGTATTTGGTGCAGCCCTGACAAACAGAAGAACAGTTGTGTTTTTACCTCTTTTCCGACCGGCATGCCGCTGCCCAGACCCGCCGTGAGGCCGATGACTTTGGCGATGAAGGCTTTCAGGGTTAAATATTCCTTTAGCACCACGCCTCGTAAAATGGTTTTCAGCTCGGGGATCCCAGAGCCTGTGAGACGACAGAAAGAACCAAAGAGGACGGATGGTTTAAATATACACGACTTTCTGATCCATGTTCTAATGTTTCCTCGTCACAAACAGACCTGGAGTTGTGTTTTTTTGTTTCATTCTCACATGTTTAACACACAAACCCTGTATATTTATGCTTAAGTTCTTCTCTCAGACTGAAAACATTCTGTTCCACCTTGTGATGTCATCATGTGGTAATACAGGAAGTGCTCCACTGTGATTTTAAACTCCACACACCTTCACTAGAATCATTTGGATCATTTCAGTCCTTGAATTACCGAGCTGTTAACTTCACAAGGTGGAACAGAACATTTTGAGCTTTGGAGATGTAGGCAAAGAAATAATTATATTATAATACTATCTTATTATTACTAATATTATTACTTTTGTTTCTTTGGTTTAATTTTATTAGTGCATATATTTCTTTCTGTCTGTTTCTATTTCATGTTATTCATTCATTTATTTAATTTTTTTTCCTCTTACAGATTTTCTGCTTTCATAAAAAAGTAAAAGTGAAACAGAACGACCTGCTGAGCCTCAATAGTTTGTGTTGCACAGGCTGATGGAGCCTTCATTTCACGAGTTTGTACAGTGTCAAGATCCCAGTCTACCTCCTGTTTTTTGTGCTGTCTTTCCCTCCCTTCTGTGTCTGAGCCTGGAGCTGGGCGGAGTCTCGGGCTCCTCCCACACACATCTGGAGCTGAGCAAAGTCTCTGGCTCCTCCCACACACACCTGGAGCTGGGCGGAGTCTCGGGCTCCTCCCACACACACCTGCATCTCATCAGTTATCAAGCTGCACCTGGGGAGGACAAAGGAGCCAGCACCTGACACTCGACAGACCGTCCACGTATCCACAGAGGTGCAGCTCTGCCTGGCTCAGTCTCTTGTTTTTGCTTCTCTTTTCTAAGTTGGATGTTTTTACTCATCGTCCCTGGACCCTAGTGATGGTGAGATGAAGCCCCATGAAGCATCGATACTTTCAACCAACTGTGCCGGCACATACCAACACTTCATAAGGATTCATTTACTCTGTAACGCCATCAAGAGGTCAATAAAATGTACTACAATCTAGTTTCCACCTCAGCGCCATCAACTGAACAAATGTACAAAACCAGTGACAGGACGACAGTGAAACACATTAGAAATAGGACTGCACGTGTTAATTGTAGTAGTGCTTCTAATTAAATAAACAGAATTAAACCCCAATATTTTTCAAGACTCAGGACTAAGGCGGTTCTGCTTTTTTGTGAGGATTTCTCCTGCTTTGGAAAAAATCCTCTCACAGGCTCAGATGAAGCTGGAGTCACAGGTTCATGAGGCCAGTGTGAAACATCTGGAAACTTATTTCTGTGCTTTCTCTCGTCTTGCAGTGGGTCGTCCTCCTTAAGTTTATAATTACTATATCAGACAAACCTTGTTGGGAGTGATCGAGTCAAAGTTCTCCCAAACAGGGGAAAACTTTATTTTAAACACTCGGATAAAAACCAAACACAAGACGTGTGTCTTATATTTCCGTTGCGTTTCGCCAAACCTGTCTTATATTTCAAATGAGGGTCAGTGCTTCAGGAACCAGCAAAACCCTGGAACCACACTTCGCCTGAGGTTTTTGACTGATTACTCGAATCACACTTCGAACCACCTCGACACAGACGTAACATCACTACTGGACCCGCTCAGCTCCTCTGTCTCCGACCCCGCTCACCTGGACTACTGCACACACCCCACTCTCAACTCCCTGATCCACCCACCTTCATTTGCACATTTAAAAACTGTAAATAAACGTTGTTAAACTGCTCCCTGAGTTCTGTCTCTTTGGTCGCCCCGTCAGTCGTTACAACATACAGCTTCTTAGGATGTCTATGTTTTTCACTGTCTTTTATTTACTGCATACAAGTGTAAATAGGAATATGTGCACGATACACACTTCTGTATGTGGTGTGTATGATGCTTGAGTGTGTAAATGAGTGTGTGCCTTATACAGCATCGACCACTGTGACAAATAAAACTGAATTGAATAATAAAGTGTGAATGAAACACAGCTCCAGGTCTGTTTTTGAGGCGGTAACAACATCAGAACATTTCTTAAAGCTCACAAGAGTCAGTTTTGCATAATATAGGATCTTTAAGCGAGTTATAATATTGTTCACTCATCAGAATCATACCACTTTCTGTTCACATATGTGTATTCATCTGCGTGAAATACTTACTTTTTACTCTTTAAGTACATTTTTAAACAGGTACTTTAATGCTTTTTTCATGTGATACTTTTGTTTTTTTGTGCTCTGGTTTCTGTACTTTTACTTAAGTAACAAAAGGTGAGTACTTCTTCCAGCGCTGCTCAAATATACATGAATATGCACTAGGAGAGCGAGAGAATAAAGCAAAACAGAGGCATTTTCACATCTGACAGCTGCTAATAATGCGCCGTACAGTTGTGTACTCAGAGGTTCAAAGTGGCTGTACAGTTTCATTCATTATTCATTAAGAACGCCCCCACCACAGTTAAACACATTCAAACTAATTTATGTCACAGGAAACGCAGAGAGCGCTGTCAGGCTGTAAAGAGCTTACCGATGGCCTGCGGGGAAACCAGGTGACAGAAGAGCGAGGCAAACATGACCAGGATCATGGGATAAGTCACCCACGCCAAGTACTGCAGCGGCACGTTCCCCCTAAGCTCCCCATGTATCCACTTGTACGCTGAAGCGACATGGAAATACAGGGGAACAGCAAAAGGCTTTAATACAAGGTGAAAATACAAGTCTTTCAAATTAATAGTGACGAGACTGGACACAGTTTCCACAAGACAAGCTGAGATACGAGACTGGATCCACGAGAATGAGATAATACAGCATGGCCCAAAAGTCACTGACAGTTGAAAAAACTTCATAACTCAGTCTAAACATGGGTCTTGTAAATTCACATTTAGATCAACTCTTCCGACATTGGTGTTACAGCACCGTCGAATTTGTACAATACCAGAGATGCCCCCAGCAGTAAACATTTCCATTAAAGGAATGCCGTTAATAATAAGTGTTTTTCACAGACAGGGGGCAGTATGTGATCTCCACAGACCTGACTCGTCCTGATTTCTTCCTGTGGGTCTATCTTAAAGAAAGGTGTTTGTGAATAAAACTCAGACAATAAACGACTTAAAACGTAACATCGAGGATCAAATAAGAGACATAAGCCGGAAATACTTTAAATGTTCTGTAAAGTGTGTTGGATCAGGCTGTTCAGAGACAAAACACAAATGGTGGACACTTAAAAACACTTATTTTTAAAAAAAAACATTATTTTTTTAAATTGATAAGTTCAAGTGTAAATTTACTTCCCCTATATATTGCCAAGTATCTCAGAAGGTTAAGTTCAAGTGTAAGTGACTACTGAAGTTTTGATTTTTAATTTTATTATTAAATATTTCTGTTTCTGTTCTAGTTCTGCTTGTTGTCACCAGTCTACACTGCTTGTTGTAAGTCACTGGCGAAAATAAAATAACTGCAATTAATGATTATATCAAAAATAATTATTAAAAAGGCTGGAAGTTTAAATATGGAACCTTGTCACAATATTAAAATGATTCATATTCATAACATTTTTAAACAACGCTATAGTATTGTTAGTACTAATCGATACTTAAACCAGTCTGGAGAATCGATACAAATATCAACACTGAAAAAATCCCAAAAAACAGTCTGGAACTGTATCAACACCAGTACCAGATCCACATGGGAACTCAAAGAACACACTGTTATTTTGTGCTGAAAATTACATTCTATTTAAGTGTTTTTTTCATTATTTTGGTATAAAAATTGATATTGAGCTCATTTTTTCTCCTTGTAATCAAACTGTAACTTGTAAAACTGCAGACGATGTCAACATTTGATTAAAAAACAAGAATTTCTATTGAATACTGAGCTTTTTCTTTCTTTTCTTAGCACCAAAATCAAGTTTGACCTTTTACCCTCTTGCCAACACTGATCCAAATGCAAACGTAAAAACTAAAAACCCTCGTGATCCTTTTCCTCACGCTGTAAACTCCTGCCGCAGTTTCGTCTCGCGAGATCTTTCGTCTCGAGCTCTCGTCCCGTCCCTGTTAATTAACTTTCATGACGCTTTGTACTTTTACCTTGGAGACTCTTGGCACTGGCGTAGTCCATCGTCCAGCTGACCAGGGCCATGGCGAGTCCAAGAAGAAACCAGGAAAATCCAATCCTCCCCCATTTTGTTCACGATGTAGCGCCGCACACGAGCCAAACAATCTGGGGCACAACACAAAAGTCGTTCCAGCACTGGCGTCAGAGTCAGTTGTTAGAATTATGAGCGAAATAACCTTTTGGATGAACCTCACAGATGGAGATTTCAAGTAATTATTGTGAATATTTGTGGAGGGACGCAACACGGAGCCAACTGGAGAATTGTGCCTAAAAATGTTCTACTCAAACCCTTGAAAAGTAGACATCCAGACTCGCCATTTTCCTGCTACATTTGTGAATATGAGATGGCAAAAAGTCATCTCACAGTTTTTATTATGGACATAGGCAACTAGGTCTGTCTCCATAACACATTCTGAAGTAATATAGACAAAAAACGATGATTTTGAAACAAATTTATGCCACTGACACAATATTCCAGATCCCAGAGCAGATTTAAACCACAAAAACTATTCTAAACCTACAATAATGTTAAAAATGATGAGCTACATTAATTAAATAGTGGAATTAAACACTTTAGTACTGAGTTTGCATCTGTAACGAGTCAGACAAGTTATTAATTCAAACTTTTATGGCTTAAATCTTATCTTGTAGTCAAAAAATAGCCAAAAATGTCCCTGAAGTGCAAAGAAAATGTGCACACGAAAAATACTGACCCCTAAAAATCTTGTTCCAGCTTTCATTTACTGAACGATAAGTTGATACAGTGATTATCGTGACAGGCCTGTAGGCAACGATCTTCATGCCTCTCGCTTCATATTATAACTTTCTTTTGTCTTTGGGGGAAACTAAATATAGTTGCTCTTTCTGAGAGTGAGACACTTCACTGTGATTGTGTAGAATTTTATGTGAAATTTATCCAAACCTTTATTAATTTCACTCATTTTTATTTTATTTTATTTAAAGACCTGCATTGTGGACTTTACAACTCTTAATATTATATTTTTTTGCAGCTTCTATAAGAAAAATGCACATTTACTGGTGGAACCTGAGCAGACTGTTGTGCTCTGTCACTTCTGTTCTCACCTTGGCATTTGGAGTATGGGCGGGGCTTCATGCTGGAGGAGGCGTGGCTGTGGTGGGACTCGAGGGCGGGGGGGTGATGGTGGTGCCTCCGCCCGAGCCCTTTGCGCCCGCTGGACGTGCTGCCTTCTCCGGCTCTTTTCCTCCATTGTCTCTCTGTGAGTAAACGCGCTGCCTCTCGACGAGCGAAGCTTCCCAGCTGCTCCCTGTACTCTCCGTACAGCTGCAACAAGAACACACTGTTTAAAGCTCAGTAGAAAAGGACGCAGACTACACAGAATAAATGAATAATGCATGGAGTTCTACAGCTCCACGATGCCCAGAAGCTTTCACACTGCGGCGTAAATTCACTGCTCTTGGTGGTGATGTAGCTACTTCTTTTTCTAACACTTTGCTGCTCTAAGAACGTTAATGCACAGTTTTATTTGCAGCTGAATAAGTCAGAAAATGAAATAATAATGTGACTCACAAACATAAGATTCAGAGCAAACCGCTTCAATCAAGATGTGAGACACTGGTGGGGCTTTTTTTAAATATTCACTGTAAATATGTCACTGTCCTTGTCTGTTTTAAAAATGGACCATGAGTCTGGAATAAAGATGAATTTTATTGAATTGAATATTGCCACATCTGCCCTGACGTGGCTTTTAGTCTGTGGCGACAGGCTTTCTGAACACCAGCCACACGTGTGCAAAACCTACAGTATAACTCCATAAAGAGCCACTGTTTTTGCATAAAATAGCTCCACTTATGCACAAATAGTACCTGGTAAAAGAGTAATAGTGCATAGAACCTTTATTATTATTAGACTCTGAGTTTAACAGACTTTATTGTCATTCAGATGCAGAAGTGTGGACATTTCTCCGCTACTGTGCCTCACACTGAATTTAAAAACAGCAGCAGAATAATTTACAAAGTGCTCAGTCGTTAAGATTAAAAATTCAGATGAAAAGTGCAGCAGTGTTTGGTAAAATGCTGATACATTTCAGCAGAGTTCAGAGCAGGAGTTCCAGTGAATGCTGCAAAAACATCAGTGCTGTTGTCTTCAGTGTCTTTGAAGGACTTTCTTTTCTTTTTGTCTTTATTTCTACAGGAATGAAATGAGAGAACTTGGGCTCTTTCTCATGGTTTAAAATACAATACAAACAGAAAAACAAACAAAACATGTAAGTATCAATCATATAAAACATTAAAAACAGGAGCAGGTGTGTGTAAAAGTTCGTTACCACATTATTAAATTGAGATTGCTTCACTTGCGTATCCAGTTTTGCCCTTTCCCCGGACAATTATCACATCTTTGGGGATGAATAGTGACACCGTTTTCTGAAGTTATTGTGAAGAAATCATTTCACTTTAAGCTGACAGTATAGATCAAATATGTCAAACTCAGGCCCGGGGGACAAATCTGGCCCGCAGTGTAATTATATTTGGCTCGTGACATCATACCAAATGTGCATTAGAGCTGGCCTGCAGGTGTATAATGCATCCACCACTAATACTACAAATCCCAGAATGCTTTGCTAGTGCACTGGTGTGTAGTGGAGACTGGCAAGTGCCTCTTCTTTTCTGTTGACTCATTAGCGATGAAGCTACTAGTCACCTCAGCCAAATTAATGACTACAGAGAGAAACAGAATTTATTTTATTTATTTAAATGAGAAATGTTGCTACTACTGATGCGTGTTTTATTTCAATTTTAATTTCTCTGTTTGTAATATTCCAGATTTTGTGTTTAAGCAAAACGAAAAGATTAAAGATTACATATCAGGTGCAGTCAATTTTTCAATAAATATTAAGTTTGGCCCCTGAATTTGTCTCCCCTGGTATAGAAGTTGAACTTTGTGCCAGTTTTTGTTTCCTGCAGGCCCAGTAATCTGACATTTAAACCTCAAATTCCACCTCAGAATTCTGACCTGTGTCCAGCTCACCTTTAAACCAGAGCGATTCAGGAATGTCGTAACGCCCCGTGAACACAACCTGTTTGTATAAAAAGCGCCTACGAGTATGTACAGCGCCGTATATGGCCAACAATAAATAACACTGTGACAATCGCGATTTGAAGAATGGTCAAAACTAAATTCTGTCTGTCTGGGTGTAGAGTTTTGAGATAACAGAGTGGAGTGTGTAAGGGATACACACCAACCTGAATACCCTGGCAGACAGAAATAGACAAAATGGGCATGGAGATTGGAAAAACCCCTCCCGGAGAAGAAGCAGGGGTCTTGGAGTGAAGCCAGAGGAAGAGATCCTGAAAGAGGGGACATGCCTCATCTTCCCCTTCCAAGATCTGAGAGCTTTACACTTACACACACACACACACACACACACACACACACACACACACACACACACACACACACACACACACACACACACACACACACACACACACACACACACTACGAACGACTAAAGACGTGTCCTGCCGATTGATTCGTTGATTAAAAGGCGGTGTGGCAAATCTCTCAAACCTATTAAGTGTCTCTATGTATCTGAGCCAAACTGCGCATGCAAAAACAAGTATTTACGCAGATAAAAACAACCAGAACACATTTAAAAGCGACGTTTTCATATAAATCGTGAGTTTAATGAGCTGTCTTTTTGCATCAATACACAAAATCCCAAATCTCCAGCTAACTCACTCACTCCATAACTCCTCCTTTCTGCTATTGTCCCACATAAACTTTTATTAAAGCTCAAGGCAAGACGCCGCGTGATCCTGTGTTAAGAGGCAGCATTGCACTTGTTAAAACCATCGAGGCTGTAAAATCCTGCAGATCTATGGCTGTACCCAACGCGGTGCAACTGAACCCTGTGGATCACATGTGTCTGAGCGTACAGCCCAGCGAGGAGCTAAATCATAAGGAGAAGTGACTGCCATGCATTTCAGTCTCATGTTCACACAGGAAAGAGGAGCTGGAGATAGGACTGTGAGGAGGCCCAGCCGAGGACTACCACACGCACCGGCCGTAACTTACAAAATATACTGTAAATACTTGGCAGAATAGTAGTTTATACTTGGAGCATGTTTCCCAACCTAAAGCTTCACAGTGATGTTGAATTATTAATTATGATCCAAGTACAGTTGTCCCTCGATATATCGCGGTTCACCTTTCGTGGTCGATTGGCTAAGGGATATCGCGTCCTGTTGGCACCTGTTCGTGTGGTCTTGCTGTTTTGTGGATCATGTTCTTTGTGCAAAGGGGCTGTTACATGTGTTCTGTTTGATTTACACTGTAGACCATGATTGCTTGTAGACCATTGTGTTCTGCGTCCTGATTGGCTAAGGGACTGTAGACCACTGTAGACCATTGTGTTCTGCGTCCTGATTGGCTAAGAGACTGTAGGGACTGTAGACCATTGGCTGTGTAGACCATCGTGTTCTGCGTCCTGATTGGCTGAGGGACTGTAGACCATTGTGTTCTGCGTCCTGATTGGCTGAGGGACTGTAGACCATTGTCCATCAGTCTCCTCCGTGTCTCCTGTACAGTACAGAATGTGTCAGACAAATTTACATAAATGTTGGATCGCAGTGTGACTCTGAAGTGCTGTATGTTTGCAAGTTTTCTCCCCGACAAAACCCACAATGCACGATGAAACGTTCTGTACCGTTTAAACAAAGGAAATGTTTGAAATGTTAATGCCTGTGTGAGAAAAGTGTATAAAGTGTGTGGTGAGGGGTTTTACAGCCAAGAAACATATAGAATAATTATAAAAGCTGATACTTCGCGGGTTATTTTTAGAGCCTGAGATAAACGAGGGACCACTGCAACTGAATTCTGGTCATTTGGTTGTATTCAGTGGACAGTTACTTCCATAAAATCTAAAGAATCATGATTATGCTATGGAGGCTGTGAGCTGCAGAGTATTAGACAGAGTTATGGTTACACTTATTGTCCCTTTAGGAAAATCTGTTCTCTGTAGTAGCCCCAAAACTACTGGTGCCTGGGGACCCACCTCCAGATGTTTGAGCTCGTCTTAACTGGAGGATTTTACCTACTGTGCACGATTTGGGGTGACGGCTTTACCTGTGCATGTTGTTTATTATGAGTTATATTCTTCAAGGACAGTTCCACAGATCTGTAAGACACGAGCTGTTGCGGGACGGTGCCAAAATGCCTGAGACCGTCATTATAATAAATGAGTGAACACAGAGAGCAGGTGTCCAGCAGTTGCACCATGAAACGTTTTGATACCTCTAAATCATCATGTTGTCTATTTTAAACCGTGTTAAATGCCACAAGCCACAAACTCTTAGCGAAAACAATGCCAGAGCAGGGCTGCGTACGAGCACTAAAGCAGCGAGGAGAAGTTTGTTTATCCCGTACTTAAACACAAAACGGGCCGGGACGACAGCGACGAGGTGTGAAAACCCAAACATGCAAAACGTCGGTGTTAGAGAGCTGCTACAACAAGCTTACATAAATGTTTGTTAATAATAAAGTCAAACAGTGAATCTACCATGTATCGATGCATTATTTTTCTATTATTTCTAAAGTTTTTTGTGGATTTGCTCTTAAAATCAAACAGGGTCACAGTGAAAACACACTCTGTAGTTCAGTATGAAGCACTGAAGTTAATACGTTTTCTTTTTCACGCTTCTTTTCGAGCTTAAATAAGAAACAAAAAGTGAAATATGCATTGACTGTACTGGATATATGCATACTGACTCATTAATCTGCTTGAAATAAACTAAAATGAAAACTGAATCAGATTGCCAAACCATCAGGAAAATTGTTACGCTCATAGAAAGTAAATATGAACAATAAAAAGTCAAATACTTCCAATTTAACTTGTAATACAGCACAATAAAAACTACAAAGTCTGCTATCTAAAAGAATAGCAGCTCAACAACAGCAAACTCAAGTCATTTTCCCTTAGAAACCACTGAAGTTTAGCAAAATTTCCCTCATATTCATCCATTTTCTGATATAAAAGATAAAATATTTGAATTTCTGCATCAACATAAGACCATTACCATAGCTTGAAACTCATGAATAAAATGTTTAAAAGCTGCAAATTGGGTTTAATGAGCCCACCGTCTCATTAAATCCAATTAATCAAATTAACAGTGTGTTTCTTGGTGCGGTCTTTACCTGCTCTTCGTCAGACGCCCTGGACATGTCCTTTAGTGCCGTGGGTCTGTTTTCTGTCCCACATAAGACTCACAGTGGACTACACATTAACGCCAAAGCCTCATCCATCAACTACATCAAACAAACCAGAGACACATCAGAGACACGGCCCTAAACACCGTGTTACGCTTTTGTCTGATATGTACTTTTAATCTGAAACAATTTATTAAAAGAAACACGTCTGGTGACTTCCAGCTCTGCAAATATTCAGACTGGTCACTCTCTGGTTCCTGGGTGAATCCTTAACTCACTAGTACACCACTGCTACTCAAATTTCTGTGACTCTACATCGTCTTTGTAACTAAAGAAATAACACAGAGATTTCCTCGCCAACACGTCCAGTGATGCCAAACGAATGACTCTTTGGGCTTTTGTGCAGCGCTGATCATGTAGACTTTGATGAAACAGCTACAAGATGGATATGCTTGGTGTGTACATAGGTATTGCTTTACTGTGCAATATTTCAGGTAAAACAATAACATTTCCACGGAGACGAGCAAATTCCTCCACTAGAAAAATGACGCAGTGCATTTTTAAAGCTCCTATATCACACAAAACTGACTTTCGTGAGGTTTAAACCATGTTCTAATGCTGTTACCTGCTCAAAAACAGACCTGGAGTTGTGTTTTGCTTCACTTTATTATTCGTCTGTAGCATCTCCAAAGCTCAAAACGCTCTGTTCCACCTTGTGATGTCATGAAGTGGTAGTTTTCAAGTTAGCAGCTGCGTTTTACCCTTTTTTTCAATAGCAATTGGCAATTCCAGGACTGAATTGATCCAAATGATTCTAGTGAAGGTGTGTGGAGTTTATAAACACAGTGGAGCACTTCCTGTTTTACCACATGATGACATCACAAGGTGGAACAGAGCGTTTAAGAGAAGTGTAAGAAAAACTCAGCCTAAATATGCAGGGTTTGTGTGTTAAACATGTGTGAATGAAGCAAAAAAACACAACTCCAGGTCTGTTTTTAGTGAGGAAACGTCGTTATAACATAGATCAGAGACTAGAGTCACACGGGCCCTTTAAACCGTAGGGGCCCTGGTGGAGCAGTGACAGCGTGAGAGATCTGCGCTCATTCTTCACCGCAGTGTTTACACGTGTCACAAAACAGCCTTGTACTTTAACAGCTGCTCTGACTATGACATCAACACGCTTGTTTACGCTAACGTTCTCATGCTTTTGGACAAGTGGCATGTTCAACCCCCCACTACGCATGAACTTTACGGTAAAAAGAATAACACGCTGCCCCCTTTTGCCTTTGCCATGTGGTTTCAGTTCAGTCTAACCTGATTTTAAACAACTGCAGGTCGGTGGAGCTTTTTAAAAAGTAGAACATTGGTTTCAGGTCCACAAATACATTAAATCAAATATATTTACCGTATTTTCTGAGTTATAAGTCGCAATTTTTTCATAGTTTGGCCAAGGGTGCGACTTATACTCAGACGCAACTTACATGTGAAATACAGGTGGCCCAAAAGTCACTGACAGTCCAAAAAAAAGCATAACTCTTTTGTTTCTAAATATTTTTCTTTTATTTTTTCAGAGCATTTAGAACGACTCTTCCGACATTAATCTGAGCAAATACAGCACAGAGGAACGAACCCTCATTGTACAGTGGTACTTTGAGTCACATGGGTAAAATTCACAAACCCAGCAGTATTACCGTCAACATTTTAATACCAGAGATGCCCCAAGTGTAAATGCCATTAAAGGAATAATAAGTGTTTTTCACAGACAGGGGGCAGTATGTGATCTCCACAGACCTGACTAGTCCTGATTTCTTCCTGTGGGTCTATCTTAAAGAAAAGGTGTTTGTGAATAAACCTCAGACAATAAATGACTTAAAACATAATATCGAGGATCAAATAAGAGACATAAGCCGGAAATGCTCTAAATGTTCTGTAAAGTGTGTCGGATCAGGCTGTTCAGAGACAAACACAAAATGGTGGACACTTAAAAAACATTATTTTTCAAAATTAGGTCATTTTTACTTCCCCTAGTTTAAGTAGTGATAAGTTCAAGTGTCAGTGAACAATTATAACCGTTTATATTGCCAAAAATCTCAGAAAGTTCAGTTTATCTCCTGCTAAAATTTGGTGAGTATAACTTAAGAATTAAAGGAGCTACTGAAGATTTAAAAGTGTAAGTGACTTTTGGGCCACCCTGTATGTTTCTTTTTTTCTTCATTATTATGCTTTTTATGACTGGTGTGACTTCTACTTCAGAAAATACTGTAATTATCTCTTGTTTGCAGCACATTTAAATATATTCCGCTCCAAGTACACACCGTTTTATCTTATATTTGGGTTCAACCACAAAGCCATAAATGAACATTAAAACTTATATTTGCTGAAGTGGCTCTATAATGCAAACAAAACAAACAGTGTCTATCACAATGCAAATAACACAACTCTCTAGAACGTTTTTTCTCAAACTGTGGTACATGTGCCTCTGGTGGTAGGTACAGTCCTGTCCTGTGTGTCTTCGTCCTCCTCGTATTTTCTCCCGTCACTTGTCTTGTTCTGTCAATAAACACCCTTAAACTTGCCCCCGAGTCCCGCATCTTTTAGTCCACCATTTTAGGATTTCTACTATTTAGAAACGATTCCTTTAATGTTTTGTTCTCCTTTGGCTTCATTTTAATTTGACCTTATCCCTGGTTTAGTCTCATCTTGGACGAGGCCTGATAGAGTCCGAGTTTAGATCTGGCGGCGTTTGGAAAACCAAATATCATCTTATGTGGTGTGGAAAGTTCGAGCGCATACCCGGAGTTGTGTTTTGTTTCATTCAGACATGTTTGAGTAACCCTTTATTATTAGTCTGTCAACATCTCCAAAGGTCAGAATGCTCTGTTCCACCTTGTGATGTCATGAAGCGGTAGTTTTCACATTAATTACTCCTTTTTTTTTTTTTTAGCTTTCCTGAACAGTTTTAGTGTGCATTTGAACTTTATCAGAACATATATAACATTAAGAGTATGCAAAAAACTGGCATGTTTTACCTTCAGTGTGATATTGTAGCTGGTTTCAAATCTTGAGTAAATTCCTTAGTATCAAAATTGTGTTTGAAATTAACGTGGGCATCGAACGCAAACTTAGTGGTTAGATCTCAGTTCTAAGTTAACCACTGGATACTGTGGTTGTGTCCTCCAGAAAAACACCTCCTACCTCCTACGTTATCTTTGTATTAATGTGGTGTTTTATTGATGGAGGCTGAGACTGCAGTAGGCTTAAAAATACATATGTTAAATACATACATGCGCATGTTTATTTCAATTTCTGGAAGGAAAGTTTGTTAACATAGTCAGTGAGATGTTACATATTTATTTTACACTTAATTAATCAAGTTTAGAGTAATTTAATGATGATGAATAACTGTGAGATATTGATCGGAGCAGCGTCTGCAGTGATGTGGTCGATGTCTTTTGTGGTAAAGAAGGAGCTGAGCTGAAAGGCAAAGCTCTCGATTTACCTCAATCTATGTCCCTACCCTCACCTATGGTCATGAGCTCTGGGTAATGACCGAAAGGACAAGATCACAGATACAAGCGGCCGAAATGAGTTTCCTCCACAGGGTGCCCGGGTGCTCCCTTAGAGATAGGGTGAGGAGCTCAGTCACACGGGAGGAGCTTGGAGTAGAGCCGCTGCTCCTCCATGTCGAGAGGAGTCAGCTGAGGTGGGTCGGGCGTCTGTTCGGGATGCCTCCTGGACGCCTCTGGGCATGTCCCATCGTGAGGAGGCCCCGGGGAAGACCCAGGGCACACTGAAGGAACTATGTCTCTATGGCCTGGGAACACCTTGGGGTCCCACCAGAGGAGCTGGAGGAAGTGTCTGGGGTGAGGGAAGTCTGAGAGTCCCTGTTCAGACTGCTGCCCCCGTGACCCGGCCCCAGATAAGAGGAAGAAAATGGATGGATGGACAGATGGAATAACTGGTAAAGCTAATTATGTGAAACGAACATGAGTTTGATTAATTATAAGTTACACAATTAAACAGATATAATTCACTTTATAGGCGGGTAACAGCTCCTTTTACCTTTTGTTCAGTAGAGTTTGGCTATTCCAGGTCTGAAATCATCCAAATGATTCTGGTGAAGGTGTGTGGAGTTTAAAAACACAATGGAGCACTTCCTGTATTACCACAGTATAAATATATTATAGTAATTTTACAATTACACTGCAGGAAGCGATGAAAACCGGAGACTTTTACATTTCAAAGCCACAAAATGAAGGGACTATCGCATTAGAACATTAGATTAGATGTATTTGTTGTTATTGCCAAGTAAAAAACAACAAAATCCAGGTGGAGCAGCATTATGTAACAAATATAAAGCTCTTTACAGACACGGGCTAAATACACTGCACTGAGTCAGAGAGCAGGGCCGTCGAGGCAGAGGTTGAAGGGCAGTGTGACTTTGAGAGTTAATTAAAATATAATGGCACATTCCGGGGCCTCCTCTGAGAAAGGCCCCCGTGCTGCATATTCATCACTTTATGTTCATGTTTGTGACTCACACGCGGCTGACAGTTTAAATCTGTGCAGAACCAGCTTCATGTAGAACTACACACAGTTTAGACCAGGTTTAGGACACTTAGACCTGGTTTATTTTGAGTTGAGGAAAGTTAGAGAGTGGAGCCCTGGGTCCTTGGACATAGAAAGACAATGAAAGCACAGTTTATACAGGGCTGAAACTAACTGAATTCAATAATCGCAACTAATCAATTACTGACATCAACTAATTTAGTAATAAAATAATCCATGATCGACTATACAAAGACTCCCAAACATGTCCTGTGCTGAGAGAAGTTTACCTATCACACGCTTTGACAAAACCTTCCAAAGACGAGTAGATCTGGAGCCGTATCCTGTCTCCAGAGGCCGTGATTGACAGACGGATTAACCAATCAGAAAGAAGCACGGTGTGTTGTGTCAAAACAAACATGGCGGCTTATACGTGTAAAAGAAAATGGAAAAATAAAGTCTTAGAGGACTGAGAAACAGCGCAGATTTCTACAGAACTAACAATCTGCACCAAAAATGTCTATATATTAATATTAAAAGTATTAAAAGTTGGCAAATTAGCAGCTGTGGTTGGACCGTTCTGAGTTTGGATGGTGGATTTTCAGGCTCTGTGGTTCAATTTGAGATGCTTCTGGATTCAAACAGAATGTAGAAGGGACTGGCTGGTCTGACAAGAGAGAAGTGACGTTATGTGACTTATGGCATATGATAAATGACAAGAATGACGTCAAAAAACATGCAGACGATTAACCAGGGTTATCTTTAAATTCTTGGTTAAATTCAGTCAACAGCTAAAACAACTACATCTAATCAGCTAAATGAAAGAATAATCGCTTGATGAATGGATTAGCAAAATAATTGTTAGTTTATAGTCGAGGAAATTTGTCCTCTGCATTTGGATCCATCTCCAGATCTTGAGCGTGGTCACGACTTTCTTGGCTGAAGGATTTTTAACTTTTGTGAAACTCCATAGATTAACTCCACTGTCCACTCAGCCACCGTCCAGCCACTGTGAGTTTTATACTTATACAGAGTGGCCCAAAAGTCACTGACACTTTTAAATCTTCAATAGCTCCTATAATTCTTAAGTTATACTCACCAAATTTTAGCAGTAGATAAACTGAACCTTCAGAGATTTGTGGCAATATATACGGTTATAATTGTTCATTTACACTTGAACTTATCACTACTTAAACTAGGAGAAGTAAAAATGACCACATTTTTAAAGATAATGTTTTGTAAGTGTCCAGCATTTTGTGTTTGTCTCTGAACAGCCTGATCCAACACACTTTATATAATATTTAAAGCATTTCTGGGCTTATGTCTCTTATTTGATCCTGGATATTACGTTTTAAGTGGTTTATTGTCTGAGGTTTATTCACAAACACCTTTTCTTTAAGATAGACCCACAGGAAGAAATCAGGACTAGTCAGGTCTGTGGAGATCACATACTGCCCCCTGTCTGTGAAAAACACTTATTATTCCTTTAATGGCATTTACACTTGGGGCATCTCTAGTATTAAAATGTCGACGGTAACGCTGCTGGGTTTGTGAATTTGACCCATGTGACTCAAAGTACCACTGCACAATGAGGGTTCGTTCCTCGGTGCTGAATTTGTTCAGATTAATGTGGGAAGGGTCGTTCTAAATGCTTTGAAAAAATACAAGAAAAATATTTAGAAACGAAAGAGTTATGGATTTTTTTTCAACTGTCAGTGACTTTTTGAACTACACTTTTATACTAACTAATACTATTGTTTTGGTGATTTGATCATTCAGAACGTGTATGCATTCTCAATTTGTATTTTTTAACTCGCAATCTCTGTTCAGCACCAGGATCCGCTCGTGCCAACTTTAAATGCCTTGTATAAAGTTATTTAATTTCAACCAAGACAAAAAAATATCCGAGTGGAGAGCAGAGAGGCCCTGAAACAATCCCCCCCTGTCCCGGCCACACGAGTTAATGATAAAATCGGACCCGTTCATTGACAGATAGATCAGAAGATTACCCCCCTCTCCCCTCTCTCCTGTCCCTTTCTCTCGCTCTCTTTTTCTCCCCCATGACCTCCCCTCCTCACCCTCCTCACCCCTGACACACGCTCACATTCCACACTCCATGTTGCTTTATGCATTTACTAATTAACCGGCACAATAACAATTCCAGGCCAGGTCTAAACGAGGAGCGCGCTGTCAACTTCTAATTAAGGCATGTTGTAGCTGCAGCAACAACACAAAGCTCCATGTTTTATGTATGAGACACTTCAGAGTTAAGGCAGTGCGGTTTGGACAAGTGCAAAATGTATGTGCGAAAAGCGAGTTATGTTAAGAACAAGGGAATCACAATAAAACGGCAATCGACAAAAGAAAAGTGTAGGTTTTTTCAGCAGTGGTATAATAATAAATCATAAATGTGCATGGATTTAATAAAGGGACAAGATCTCACACGATCAAAATGCCACAAGAATATAAACGGGAGAATTATCGTTTAATATTAATATTCCTTTTTTCATTTGCCACCAATCTGCTACCAATGCAGATTAGGTTACATTAGGCAACTGAAGAGTGCAATCATTATCATGGAATAAGCATTAGAGCCAATGCTTTTACTGAAAATGTTATGTTTCATTTCATTTTTTCATGTACTTGTTTATTTCGGGCAGATTATTGAACGTATTTATACAGTACTTAATGCACATTTCACTTTTTTTTTCTTATTTGAGCTCGAAAAGGAGTGGGAAGATATGAATATGTAATAAAAAGCACAGTAATGAAACGATTGTGAACAAAATGAGTTCATTAATACAGCACTTTTTGTTCTGTATTCATTCTCTCCTCACATAGTGTTAAGACGGTTCTCTAGCCACAGCTGTCCTGGGGGCTGACTGTCATCGATGTGGCAGCTAATCTGCGTCAACAGCTTCTCCAACCATTTTAAATTACTGTTGTAACGCTGCAGTTTCCTCATTGTGGGACAAGTCAAGGTTCTGTTATCTAATTTTATCCCAATCACTCATTTACTCTGCACATTCATACATAGACAAGGTGGCCGAAGTGTCTTGCTTAAGGACACAACAGTTGCAGGCAGTAGGCCCAGTCTGGAGCCACCACATCAGCCTTAGCTTAATGGAAATAAAATCAAAACTTACCAAAAACTGATCAATGTTAAGAACAGTTTCCGACGTGTTGATTCGCTCCATCATGTTCACTCCTCAAGGTTGTCCCTGTGTCTAACTTTTCTTTAGTTCTGCCTAATATAATGTCATTCCTTTTGTGGAAATCATTCTGTATTGTCTTCTTTAGTTGAATAATTTAGTCGTTCATCTATATCAGACAAGATGAATATGTCTAATCTGTGCGTCGTCTGCGTCCTTGGCACTGTCTCCTCTGGTGCAGAACTCTAGTGGACAGGTGTGGGGCAGATATGGGCAGGGCCGGGGGCACGCTCACACGCCCCTCCAGGGGTTAACACAGACACTTGGGCCTTGACAATGAAGTGTCAGCAGCTCTTAATACAGAAAACCAGATCCTCCGATGCAGCAGATTCCAGCAGGATCATAAACGATAGCAGCGGCGTACAGGATACACCGTGAAAATAATACCTGTTGACTGAGAGGGCGCTGTAACCTTTAAGACTGTTTGGGGTCATGTGGAGTGGTACTTCAGTAGACAGGGTGTTTCGTCCCATTATAGTAAAGCTGCACTGGGTAACTTTCCTGGTTGATGGTCCCCGCCTCCCGTTATTCACTGAGATGCTGTTGATTCACCTTGAATGTTCCATGAAGATATTTTTAAGTAGCGCTTTCCACCTACAAGAAGATAACTCAGCTCATGATGTTCACGTCGAGAGCGGGATTTGAACCGTCAACCTTCAAACATGATGCCACTATGCAACTTATGCCAATATCTAGACCCATAAATTGTGCCATTCAGTTCTTCTCAAAGGGTCCAGAGCAAAAGGAAATGGGAAAATAGGGAAAAATATCTCGCAATTTTATTTTAATTTTATCTGAGATCTTGCCGTATGACAACTTGTCCCTTCACTAATAACAAAATGAACAAAATACTCTTCGTTTTGACTTGAAAATATTAAAGTAACTGTACTGATTATGGTTCAACTACATGTATTTGGGAAAAAATATCGAATTGCAATTTTTCCGACAAACATTGCGATTAGATTTGCGATTTATGCTGACAAAATACTGAAATATAAACTGACAAACTAATATGAAAATCACATTTAAGAACATGTTTGTGTAGATCTAAACTACAGGGTGAGCAGCTTTTATGCAGAATAAGACATCATGGAGACACTGGGAGGGCATCTGACACACTGGGACATTTCAGAACATGTTTGCACAGAGGTAAACTACAGGGTTAGCAGCTTTTATGCAGAATAAGACAGGATATTTTGTCAATTGTGGAGGAAATGATGCTACTTAAAACCTTAAAATGGCGTCCTTTTGCGATTTTGATTCTATTTCCCTTCATCTGTGTTGATTGTATTGATCAGCACCAACAGGACTGATGAAAGACTAAATAGAGGCATTGACTTTGCAAACGGCATGTAGACTCTACAAATGCTGTGAGATTTTTTGTTTAAAATCCCATAAAAATAATTTGTGCCACCATAGTTTCAATTTTATCTGTGAAAATAAAACTGTTCTCTCGATTTTTATTTTTTCTCAATGTCAAAGTCCTCCACTTCCACATTCTTCTTCATCTATGTTTCTACCCTCACCTCATGAGCTCTGGGTGATGAGCAAAAGGACAAGTTTGCGGATACAAGCGGCCAAAATGGGTTTCCTCCGCAGGGCATGTCCCACCAGGAGGAGGCCCCCGGGAAGACCCAGGACACGCTGGAGTGACTATGTCTCTCGGCTGGCCTGGGAACACCTTGGGGTCCCACCAGAGGAGCTGGAGGACGTGTCTGGGGTGAGGGAAGTCTGTGAGTCCCTGCTGAAACTGCTGCCCCCGCGACCCGGCCACGAGAAAGAACATGGATGGATGGATGTCAAGGTCAAATCTATATTTAAATGTTATTTCAGAACATGAATCAAAATCATTAGGCTGAATGTAAAAGTAAAACCTACTGCAGTGTGACAATAAAAATGTTACAAGTAAAGTGTGTGTTTTTGTGTGTTCTGTAAATCAGGGCACCATATCCACCATCTGCAGAGTGGCTGGTTGCCGTCTTCTTCAATCTCTTAAGTGCTGTGTAAGAAATGAACTGGCTCTTGTTCATTGTGCCCCTCGCCTCTGAGACCAAACCCATATCGAGGTAAAATGGTAGATGTACCTCCCTGCTTTCACGTCTCACTAAACAACTGCTCTCAAAACTAGTGTGTATCTCCATGTAGCTGACCCAAACTACACTCAGAAGACTATAACTGCAGGGGAGTTCATGCAAAAACAACGACTTATACAGAAAAATGTGTATAAAGATTACATTTTTTTACATATTAATACCAAAACATACCAGATTCTCAGCTAAATCACTCAATAACTACTTCAGTTGTCTCATATAAATCCATATAATGTACATAAACACATGTGGTCGATGAAACACAACACAAGTATTTCATTTAGAGCTACTATATTTTTACAATCAGCATCTTTAAACACATATATAGGACCATTACCATTTGCAGACTGAGAATCACATGTGTTTCAGAACTAGAGGTCAACACTGCAAGGTCAACAGCTTTTGTACTAAGACAGGATAATTACAGCTGATTTCCACCCCTGCACGTCTGATTAGGTTGTGATTAAGCTTTCAGCCAGTCGTCATCATTACATGTTATATGCAGTAGATATACCAACAGTAAAACGTATATAAGCCAGGTTGTGTGGTGTTTAAACTCGTGGAAACTTGTCCTTGGAGTCCACACACAAAGAACATTATTCATGCATATGTCAGAGAAACAACTGTGCTCATTCACCGCAGTCTGATTTTAATTAAATTTCACTGATTACACACAGCACATACTTTCACTGTACAAGACCGAGGACCAAGATTCAAGCCGCCACAGACTCGGAGGTTAGGACTCCGCTGTAAAGTCTCAGTGAGGCTTTAAAGGGACCATATTACACTATTTTCTGATGTATTTTACAATGTTTCCTCATTAAAACAGACCTGGAGTTGTGTTATGTTTCATTCACACATGTTTAACACACAAACCCTGCACATTTAAGCTGATTTCTTCTCTTAAACTTCTCTTAAACACTCAGTTCCACCTTGTGATGTCATCGTGTGGTAATACAGGAAGTGCTCCACTGTGTTTTTAAACTCCACACACCTTCACTAGAATCATGTGGAAGATTTCAGCCATGGAATCTGCCAATCTCTTCTGAACTAAAGGTAAAAGGGGCGCTTAACTTGAAAACTACCACTTCATGACATCACAAGGTGGAACAGAGTGTTTTGTGTTACTCAAACATGTGTGAATGAAACAAAACACAACTCCAGGTCTGTTTTTGATGTGTTAACAGCATTATAACATGACTTAAAGCTACAAGAGTCAATTTTGCATAATAAAACCCATTTTAGAGTAAAATACAGCATGTTTTCAGTATGTTCTCTTAGCCTACATCGATTCGAAGTATTTTTATCATCCGCAAACACGGTAGTAAGACTATGCGCTCTGTTGTGCAATTTCTAATAGTAAAACCTTGAAAAATAGGAAATCAATAGAGAAGTTGTCTTGAAAAAGCTGTGTAATAACCTTAATATTTTCTATATTAGGATTATTTGTTTTCATTAACATTGAGAATGTATATTTTATTTCATATTATAAATACAGTAATATTTCAAATTTGTAAGTTCATTAAATAGTAAAATATGTATTTTGTATGGTGTTACAAAACATATAAATGTAAAGTTTCATGATTGTTAAAAAGCTATAAAAAAAAAACAACCCGGTAAATATTTTATTTGGTTTGAGTGTACGTGATGACGTGATGACGTGACACACGTATGAGAGAAGAGCGAAGAGAAGCTCGAGAAGCGCGAAAAAATCAGAGACTGCAACGGCCGGAGCAACTCAATGAAGAAAAGCTCGTACGAAAATACAGAAACATTATTGAAAGCCGCGTTTCAGCGGACTTTGAAGATTCCCCTTGCTCTGGAGGAGCTGAGGACTCGAGGAGAACTCGCGGGACTTTACGTACAGCCTGGGGGTGAGTTTTCACAAAGTCTTCCGAGGACGGTGCTGAAAAGAGCTAAGCTAAAGCTAGCGCCGTATTTCTGCTACTTCACTTCAGAATCAGTTGGAGAGAGGGAGAGACGGTGTGGCCACGGACGATTCTACTCTCACCTGCGTTGAGGACGACGGACAGGAGAGCAGATTCTGTGTACCATCTTCATAAATCTTCTTTTCATTCACCCGTGAAAGTGAACAACGGACTGGTAGGATTATTCCACGTATTTTCCTTACGGATCTTTTATTGAGCTCCAACGCGCGCCAGCGTAAAGCGCCAAATGAGACTCTGAGATTCATAGACTCTTAGATTACTAGACTCTGAGATTCATATTTTGATCGTATATTGTGGGGACATCTTATGTTTATTGTGCTTTGTTCTAATTCATAAGTTTCCAAAATAAGAAAAGTCTAAACCGCATTTACTGTGTGTTCTTCTGTGTTTTCTTGTTTGTACACTATAAAGACAGACACTGTGTGAAATATTAATAAAATTAGAAATAGTTAAAGGTTCATCTAATTTTGGTTCTTGGCATAAATGATTGTATTCCCTGGAGTTGTTTGCAAAATTTAAGAGAATCATACTTACCTTAGACAAAAGTTTTATACATCGGAATGTCTCTTTTACTATTATTTTAATTTCAAGTTAAAGGAGCCCTATACAAATTAGTTATTCCTTTCAAAACGAGCAGATTGGTAAAAGGGTTACAGCTGGTTTATTGAATCACTTGTGTAGAATGGTTAAAGAGCTGTTGTGCCTGATAGTGTCGCCTCGCCCTCAGCTACAAATGTACATACACAGTGTCAGTGTATTTATACCATCAAAACAATCGTACCAGTTTAATCTAGTCCAAGTGACTTCAGGCTGCTGGACACATCCTCTCGTAGGTTAACAAACAAGAGATACACCTGTGCGTAACAGATAGTATCATGAAAATTAGGTCAAAGAGATAGAAAGCATAACATATCAATACACGTAAGGATTTAGGAATCAGGCCAAACAGAATACATATCAATACAAGTAAAGATTCAGAACAAAGAATGCCATAACAGCTCTTAACGTGCTAGTTGTTGCTTGCAATATGAAGCTGGGTAAACTCTGATTTGTGAAAAGCGTTTATAAACTCAGCCCAGTGAATAGTTAGGACAGGAACGCCTCCAGAAAGTTGAGCATACCCGTTAAAATGAATTCGTTCTGTGTTCTGTGTAAATATGACTTTTATATTGCAATATCTTATACAAATGTGCAGCTCTGTAACTCTGCAAAACTAAGAACCACATAGAAGCTCACAGTTTGATATAATACACGATACACGACGAACTGCTCAGGAAATGGCTATTCACAAATCGCAGTTTTTGATTGCTTTTTTTATGGGATCTCCCTAGAAAAGCTGGAGGAATGGCTCTTGTTCAAACTGCTGCCTCTGCGACCCGGTGGAAGAAAACAAACAAAATGATTTTTTATGTTGTTTCGTTATTGTATTTCCCAACAGAAAACATATCTATGTATCCGTTAGCGAAGTTACTCTGGTTATTTGCCTGTTACTTCCCTAAGCTTCTCATAGCCCACACTCCTGCACATCTCCCCTTTGAGTGACCCCGTCCCGCAGCCTTTAACCTTTTTGCCTCACTCTCTGCCCTAAAGTGTTCCCTGCTCTCGCCATGCACCCCTTGTCCCCGTCCATCCAACCCCCACCACTTCCACCGCCAGCGAAACCTAAACTCACGACAAATATAGCCCCAGTGTGACCCAATGATCACTGACACACTTCTACACACCTCGCTCTCACTCTGGACCACCTTCCTTCAGTAAACCTGCTCCTACATGCAGTCAGGGATGTCACCATGTCGCATTTTAGTGTCACAACTATTGTGAGAAGAAATATCACGATTTTTGCATGTCCAAACTGTGAAATCCTTCATTCACTTTGTGTTATTAATGTTTATATACTGATTTATGGACATTATAGCGGAATAAAAACACCAGGATCATGTAGAGCGGGATAGTACGAACATTTTAAAATTAAATGAGGAGCCTGATAGTTGCAGTTACAGAGAGAGGCCACAGTTTTTCAATAGAAAGTGAATTGAAGCTATGTCCATTTATATGTAGTGTCCATGATCAAAACAAGCTTTCTGAATAAAAAAGCTGAGTTCATGTGACATTAGCAAATAAAAAAACACTTTACTTCTAGGTTTTACTATATTGGGGCATAGAATTAATAGAAACAACTTATTTTCGCTTCTTACGATTACATTTTTTAGTCTTTTTGATCATATTGTCACTTGAATAATCACATTTATCAGTTAACCAAATAATCTCGCCTTCAGTGTACATACTGTGTACATATTTTTCTTCCTTCAAGTTGCTCAAAGCGTTTTACATCAAGCAACCACTCACTTATTCACACTCGTATTCACATAAGTGTCTTGCCAAACGACACAAACAAAGCAATATTCGTGTAGGGAAGCTGGAATCACACAGGGGATCTGACGTTTTGCCACTAATGTTTCAGTCAGGAGTGAGATTCAAACTGCCAACCTGAGCTACTGTCGACACTATTGACCTTGTTCCGCCCCACCCACTTTTGCCGTAAATGCTACTAAACGGCACGAATAGCAGGGAATCCCATCGCTAAATCTCGCTAAAATCTGATATAAAATGGGTTTATTCGTGTAAAACGTGCTCTGCTCATGTGACCCACAAGTCAACACTGCACCGATTCTCTGGGAGGCTTTAAAACGCCTTTAAAACTTATTTGCTGTCAAAATCGTTCGCCCCAAATTAATACAACCCGAATGACGATGGCGGCGTCCACGGCAACTTCCGAAATAAGGTCCATACAATTAAAAATACTGAGTTTTTATATTCTTGTGGGGTTTTTTCTCTCAAAATCATCTCAGCATTTTGGCAAGGGCGAATTATTGACCCTTTTTCAATGCGCTAACACAGAGCTCGGCTTGTTTCTATTGATGTAGCAGCTAATGGCTTAATTACTACACGCAGTCCACACTGTAATTAGAAAGCCACATCAAGTGACTGCAATATCAGATGAAGTTTAATGGCTTAATCGTCTACGTCCTCGTCATTCCTGTCTGCAAACATTTGGCAGGTAGAGCACTCCCTTTCAGTGGCCTGTAACATTGGAGACTTCTGAGATCGGTGTCACTGCTGTTGACATTCTTGGAGATCAAAAATCATCTTACGCAACTGCACTTTTCCGGGATCAGGAGAACAAACGGTTTCCAAGCAGGGAGCAATATCAACACTGGTCAAATGCAAAGAGGATATGTTTACACGCACACCAAAAATCTGACTGTTATCTGATTTCTGGAGTTACCAGGTTACTGAGATGTCAACAGTTACACCTGATACAGTGCAAGCCTCATTCGTCCTGGCGTGTTTAATGTAGAAAAGGTTTCAACCACAGACTGTGTAAAGAAGTGGACTGAAGGAGTGAGTGACCTGATTTGTCTCACTCTGTTCATATCATGATTTACAGACACAATAGGGAAATAAAAACACCATGATCACACATATGAACATTTAAGACCAAAATGACGAGTCTGACAGCAGCAGTTACGGAGAGAGAGGCCACAGTTTTTCAATAGAAAGTGAATTGGAGCCAGAGTCAATGTAGCCGGAAGTGCAGCCCATGTGGCAGCTATCAGGTTAGCTATTTATATAAACAGTCTATGGTTTCAACAGTAATCATCTTAACACTGTCCAGATGACCGCCACATGCAGATGTCTGTGTGTCCCTCAGTCGTCCGGGTCTGATCCATAGTAAAAACAAAATATAAAATATGTCAACTGGACAAAAAGTGAAGTGAAGACGTTTGGCTCCTCATCCAAGTCTCTTCTTCAGTTCTGGTCAGATTACTGCTGGACACTGCCTTATATCTGTCTGAAGGAGGAGCTAACGACACTGAAACTGAAAACACTGATTGTTTACAGTTTCTGTTTGCAGGTCTATAGAGCGACACTAAGTCTGTGCCTGAGTCATACTTAGCATAATCATTCAGGCCCCTAATGAGTGCTTTCACACCTATTAGCATCCTGGCTAGCCCTGCTGTTTTCTCTGTTATAATTTTAGTCTGAGGATGGAGGTATATCTCCCATCTGTTTGACGATCTGTCATTTTTCTATCTCCCATCTATAAGTCCATCCCCAGACCCAAATCAATCAAAGAAAACAATAGAGCGAGCCAGGATACTGATAGGTGTGAACGCACTCATTAGGGACCTGAATGATTATGCTAAATATGACTAAGGGACAGTCACACTTAGTGCAGCTCAATAAACTTAGCCTACAAACAGAAACTGTAAACAAAAGCTCTTTCCAGTTTCTCCTCTCTTCAGACAGATATAAGGCAGTGTCCAGCAGTAATCTGACCAGAACTGAGGAAGAGACTTGGACGAGCAGCGAAACATCTTCACTCCTACAACTTTTTGTCCAGTTGACAGATTTTGCTATTTTGCTTTTACTATGCACCATTTACAGAGTTAACTGGACCGTCTTTCTGTAGCACGTGACAGTCAAAACTTTGTCCTGCTCCTTCGTCTTGGCATTAAAATTATTGTATAATTTGACATAAGTATAACAATCACCTTAAACTGTTTAAATGTGGTGTAGTTCCTGCATCTTTCAAATATTCCATATTAAAAAGACTTAAGAAGATATCATCAAACCAAGAGCCACTGAACCACAGCGTTTACTTAACAAGATCGACACTGTTATTATTATTTCTACTCCGAGCGGCACATTCAGAGACAAAACAGGATTGACTTTTGACTCGCCTTTAGCGTTCTGTGACCTAAATGATTATTATCAGCTCCTTTTTGTGAGCATAAACCACTGGAGTCGACAGCTGTGTGTCGCCGCTCTGCCGAAGTGTGTCTGTCAGAGCGGAGCCCACCGAGGCTGCCTCCTCCTCGCCAAGGTCAAAGGTCAAAAGCCAGAGTGTGACTTGGAAGTAATTAACACAGGTTTACAAACCCACCAAGATTCATTTGGCCATTAACAGGTCAAACATGTCTGCGGCCTCAGTCTGAGCTGTCCACAGGGATCTAGGCGTTTTCATATGTGCTAGAGCATCTCCTCCAAATCCAATTAAAATGTGTTAAGTGGTTTAAAGTGCTGCTCATATTTAAACTCACTGCTGTCTCAATGAAATCATGAAAGTGTATCACTACATTTATTAATACAATAACACACTTTATATATGCAGTTCTGTTCAAAGACACCACACAGAACTATCGTAATTTCAGACTATAAGCCGTGACTTTTTCCCACACTTTGAACGGTGCTGCTAATTTATAGATTTCTACTGGTTAACGGCCACCAGGGGGCACTCTCTAGCAGTAAAGGCAAAAGTGAGACAGACGTGAGGAAAGATTATGCCCTGAAGAATACACTAGTTTTGATTTTGAACTGTTATTATGAGCATCATGCCACAGCTTCATCATGGAAAACACATGATTTCTTCGTGTGTTTTCCCTTTACTGAAAATCTGGATAAGATGCAGCTTTAGTTAAAGGTGGATCTGTCCATCAAAGAAGGAAAAAGAGCCACTGTAAGTTTGGTTTTAATGAACCGATGGTGCGACGTTGGAGACGGCAGCGGGAAGAACTTAGTCAATGTAAAAAGACGACAAAAGTTTTCAGAGGAAATAAAGGCTGATGGCTCGTTTTAGTGTTGTTTTATTTTCTAGCTCTGGAGAACCCACGGGGTCAAATTTGGCCACAGTTAATTCCTGCTACCCTAAATGAACAAACAAACAAACAAACAAAACAAAAAAATCTAATTTCAATTCAAAAAATTTAAAAAAGCCCAGAGTGTCACTTCTGGCCCCTGCATCGAGACACTCGTGGATGAATACTGAACTAAAATGAGCCAGAGTGATGACAAAATGGCCGACCACCTGCTGTTTTGTTGAACTGGAAAACTACCCAAACAAAATCATCTTCTCAGCAAACCAGCGGTTGGTAAAATTGTGTTGTTGTTTTTTTTTTGTTAACATTTTTATTAACAGCTTGCATAATGTCTAGAAGTACATTTAATATTCTTTTTGGATAAATTAGCAAGCCCAATGGGTCAAATTTGGCCCTGATCCTAAATTAGGGAATAAAGGGTTAGAATTGGAAAAAAAAGTGGATATTTCAGTGAACTTATAGCAGTCATTTAATGCAGTGTTCATAATTTTCCAAAGAAGTAAATGGTTCTTGGGTTCTCCAGGGCTAAACCTGCAGGTGTGTTCATCCCGTGTTGATGTCGAGTTGGAGCCAATTTTCAGGCCAATTTTCCGGCCAATTTTCAGTTTGAAGCGTGCCTTAAATTAAAATTCAAAAGAAACCTCCATGTACCGTCTTTCTGTGTAAATATCTCATGTTACAATGTGTTTTTAACATGCGGCTTATATTCAAGTGCGGCTTATATTGTGCAAAATATATTTTCCTTTAAAATGTAGCTGCTGCGGCTTGTTTTCAGGTGCGCTCTATAGTCTGAAATTTACGATAAATTAACCTGTATAAGACAAAATCAGACTGTATCAGAAACTGTAGCTTAGACTCCTTCACTGACCATAAATTATAATAATTTCAAATCTTTATAAGTCCAAATGATCATCCGCAAAAAAGAAAACAGTGGATAACGAAGACATTTAGTTTCACTTAGGCCAGTTCAGTTTTAATCTTAATCTTGTGTTATACGAAAATACGCTACATCTTTAGTTTATCGAGCTTTAATCATTTCAGTTTAAAAACCCTGCTTCTTATACAGCGGTGTGTTCTTATATGGAGATAGAATAAATTCGTAATAGGTAATGAAACGCCCAACTTCTAAAAAGAAAGTGACCAGCTAGTAAAAAACGTTAATGTCTAAATAGAAACGAGAAGAACCAGAACCTTTCAAACGCTTGAATCGAGCAGAGCCAACTCCACACATCATGCACTTGACTTATTTCCTTAATAAAAATAACATAAAGCACTGAAGTTACTGAGCAGTCAATGAATTATATTACAGGATCTATTCACAGCGCCACATAAACTGTTTAAATCCTCTGAGGCTCTGATTTCCACTCACAGGCAAACATCACACATCACATGGAGCATCATAGCTTTTACACCTAAGAGCTTCCTGATACGCTAAGCCCGCAGATATCACCATGCATTTCATATTTATATCAAATTATCCTTCGTTTAGAGGCCGATGTGTTGGGTCAGGACAGGGCTGACTCCAGATGATCAAAGAAAAGACAGTGTTTGGCTTCTTCAGTGTCTCCAAACAGAGGTGGATGATATTTATAGTGTTTCACGTCCTGTTTATAGGCGACATTTTGAGGATATTTAAACATTCAACCATTTATATTGTATTTTCTGGACTAAGTGGCATTTTTGTCATGGTTTGTGTGACTTATACGCAGATGCAACTTTTAAAAATATATAATTTCACGTGTTTGTTATTGTCACACTGATGACCACACGGGGGCGCTCTAGGCTTGTACCAGTATCTACTCCTCCTGTAAAACTGAACATTTAAAATTTCAACATTACGGTAATTTAAAAGATGTCTGAGAAAGACTGAACAAAAATGCCCCTAAAAGGAAATCATAATCTGCTGAGTCTGATGAAGTAGAAGAGGAAGAGGCGCTTCCTGGAGTGGGTGGAATTGTTCAGAAGTGACACAGAGGATGAAGAATTCAGTGGGTTTAGTGATTTGGAGTGAGATCCAGAGTAAACTTGTTGCTCGTTTTTTCTGCTTTAGTTTGTGATTAACTGTTAATATCTTACATTAACAAACCAGACACGTGTTCAGTTCTGTCTGTGCTTCATGGAGCTGGATAAATATAAATGTGTTGTGTTAGCGTGTTGTACTGATATTCAGCCTGTTCTTCTCTATTTTATTATTATTATTGCTTCTGCTTCTGGGTCTTTGATTTTGTAAAATAAATTTCCCCCCAAAAAATGTGACTTATATATGTTTTTTTCTTCGTTCATTTGGCTGGTGCGATTTATACTCCAGAGCAACTTATAGTCCAACAGTAATATTTTGTTTTCCATTGTTCATTTTGTTGGTTAATTGCCATGACAACCGTGCTATTTATCATCATTCTGTAACACATGGATATTGTTTACAGCATAATATCACTATCGAGTGTCACGTCGATACAGTACATCTAGATTAAATCTAAACGATGAACTGTTCTGGAGGCGGGTACACCACCTGCTTACCTCCGTGCATATGTTACTGCTTCACCTGGAAAGTTCCATCGTATGGCATTAAACATATCCATTTGTATTTTGACTTATTTACAGGGGTTTTCTTGCTAAATCTGGAAAGGCATGTACGGTATTCTTTCTGTACTAGTTGTTTTCCTTAATTTTTGTTGCATTACTTGGACCTGAAATATAGAACTAAACCATTCAAATAAAACTTCTAGACTTACACCTACTAACTCCAGTTGATTTCGTTCTACATTAAGCATTTAGTAGTTTTTTATAGACCGTGTTATTGAATGAAAACGAATATTGCGGCGCTGCAGTCGTAGACATGGAGTCGGTCGCCCAACGGCGTGAACGTTGGGTCTCAGCTGATCATTTAAACAGATGAAGCCGGGGATATGGTGACATGACTTCATCACAACCTCTAACCTGTGTGCTCAGGTTTCCTCTATATACTGTAGGTATTTATATCATTCACCGATGCACACAAACACAAGCCACTTAACAGGATCAGCGGTATGTCTTATAAGTATCGCCTAACTTTCCATGTTAGAAGCTGCAAAGGCAATGACAATGTTGATATTAATACACAATTCTTAAAATACATGCACTTTATAATAGACCTACATAAAGATATACTATGTAGCTTTTCTGGTGGTGGTTCTGCCGCTTGGAATGTCCCACAATATGGCTTTAAACTTGAATTTGTCCACTTACAGATGTTTCTTTTGCTAAAAATACCTCAGAAAAACATGCATTCTTGCAGGGAGCAGGGGCGCCTCTGACCTGTAACTCGGCCTGGAGGCTTCCCTGCTTGCCTACATAGAGATAGTTTAAAGCTAGACTGTGGAACATTCCAGGCAAAGGAATAACATCTCCATGGAGACAAGGAGGTGGCGGGTTCTCAACCAGAAAAGGTACAGAAAAGTGTTTTTTTTTTTTTTAAGTATACAGAACACCAAGATTACAGAGAAGGCCTAGGAAATGTTCAACTTTAAAAAGGTTGAATTAAAATTAATTTATCAGAAAAAGAGAGCGAGAAGTTAGCAAAATTAGTAACAAAAGATGGTTGGGATAACTGCGCTGGTACAAAATTTGAAATGCGGATGTTTTGAGGGACACGTGACAGCAAATGGAGCACATTTTTGGACACACAGGTAAAGCAAGATTGGGTAAGACCTACCAGGGTCTGTTGGTATCTCAGAGCCTTCCTTTGCGACGCATCTGCAGCCATTGACACGCTGTCACTGATCCAAAAATAACTCTGCCGGACACCCCAGCATTTCCAGTGGTGCGAGGAAAACCATATGCACCAGCTCCCTCTTGCATATGCTGAACACCAGGTCGAACAAACACCGGGAACAAGCTGACCTCACGAAAGCATTCTTCAAGATTCAGAGCTGAGAAGAAAGATTGTGAATGACTTTTGTGTATTTGTCCAGATGATCCAGAAGTTGACGCACCTATAGACTCAGCGGTCAAGAGAATCAGGCAGCGCAACACAGCAAAGCCATCTGATGTGGCAGTGAAGGGCGCAATGCTTTCCTTTATTAGAACTGCAGACACCTAATAACACACACACACAAGAGTCGTTGCCCCTAGCAGCGCCCAGCCTGCCAGCCGCCCATTAGACCGGTGTGTGCGGGTCTGCTGGTCTGTTTAGACACCAGGGTGAAGGGGGTGAGGTGGGGTTGGACGGGCACCCCCCATAGGGCTGTCCCATGCAACGTGAGCAAGGAAGGTGCACACGACACCCCCCTGACAGCTCGCACCTAATCACCCAATGATGCAAGGCAATCCCCGCTCACATGCTGTGGTGGGCCGCTCCCAAGACCAAAGAGTGTCATCTGAAAGACTTTACACCCCTACTGCGCATTCTGCAGTGTCAGGACATTTTGCTTTAGGTTTGATTCAAAACTATTTCTGAATTCTTTATATTAGTGATGGATTCATTGGGGTTGATCGTAGAAAAAGCCAGTAAATACACAATAACACTAATCATAAAACTCCCAATCCCAAATATTAAAAAAGGCCAGTGTTTTTGACATATACAATATCCTTTAATATGACAAAATTAAAGCTACAGTATGTAACTTTACTTTCTGGAGGGCACATTGCCAGTTTGATTATATGGAAATATAGTTAAAACTATACTTTGGATCATTTTCGTGTCATATTATGGAAGACTGTAGATTATAAAGGAGCAACATTTCCATGGAAACAAGCATGAGCCTCCTCCTGAGCAAAAAAGAGTCAGGTTTGTGGAGATGCAAGCTCGATTTTTTTATGTTTGTGTTGTTTTTTTGGGGTTTTTTTGGTCAAAGAATTACACACAAGAATAGAGAGCTGTATCAATATTTAAAAAAATATTCAGGAATGTAAGTTTCTCCACGGTCTGGCAGTGAGACAAAAGATTATTATTTTTTTTGTTTGTTTGTTTTATCTCTGTCCAAACCCAAGACAAATAGTTGTTAAATGATTTGATAGTTTTGACACGTTGATGAGACGGGCCACTACTATGTCACCCACACAGAGCCGCTCAGAGCCCCATAACTCCTCCCTGCTTTGTGGCCCACACGCCAGCACATAACAGCTTAATCTCAGGGCGCACCGGAGGCCAACGTGTGTGTGTGTGTGTGTGTGTGTGTGTGTGTGTGTGTGTGTGTGTGTGTGTGTGTGTGTGTGTGTGTGTGTGTGTGTGTGTGTGTGTGTGAGAGAGAGTCTATGTGAGTCGGGGCAGAATGACTGAGGACAGCTGTTAGCTTGGCCCTATCTGATACACTGCAACCATTATCACCGAGCGCCGCCAGTGTGCCAGATACAGAGTCCTGTCCAAGAGGCAGCACAGAGACCTGAGAAGAGGAGCGGATGAGTCAAACTAAACCTGTGAATAGCCCAGAAAATCAGGACAGCAGGGAAGGCAAGGCGAGTTTATCTGTACAGGACAATTCGTACATAAAGTGATTCAATTTCTTTACACAATATGAAAGACATTCAAATCACAATACAGCAACTCAAAACATAAATAATCATCATAAAATTAAGATTAGAAGAGAAAAGTGCAGAATAAAACTCTTTGTCACAAGCAGCTAAACAGAACACAGCCTGGATTTAAACATTGTCAAAGTCGAGGCCTGTGTCACATCTTCAGGAAGAATGTTCCTGCCAATGCTTTAGTCTTGGTGTAGTCCTGGTTTAGTCCTGGCTTAGCCCTGCTTTAGTCCTGGTTTAGTCCTGGTTCAGTCCTGGTTCAGTCCTGGTTTAGTCCTGGTTCGGTCCAGGTTTAGTCCTGGTTCAGTCCAGGTTTAGTCCTGGTTTAGTCCTGGTTTAGTCCTGGTTTAGTCCAGGTTTAGTCCTGGTTTAGTCCTGGTTCAGTCCTGGTTTAGTCCTGGTTTAGTCCTGCTTTAGTCCTGGTTCAGTCCAGGTTTAGTCCTGGTTCAGTCCAGGTTTAGTCCTGGTTTAGTCCTGGTTTAGTCCTGGTTTAGTCCTGGTTTAGTCCTGGTTTAGTCCTGGTTTAGTCCTGGTTTAGTCCTGGTTTAGTCCTGGTTTAGTCCTGGTATAGTCGTGGTTTAGCCCTGGTTGAGTCCTGGTTTAGTCCTGGTATAGCCCTGGTTTAGTCCTGGTATAGCCCTGGTTTAGTCCTGCTTTAGTCCTGGTTTAGTCCTGCTTTAGTCCTGGTTTAGCCCTGCTTTAGTCCTGGTTTAGTCCTGACTCTGGGCACGAGCAGGAGGCCAAATATGTTTACATTGCGATTATGTGCAGAAAGAATATGTAAAAGCCGGATTAGATTGAAATAAACACATCTTAAGCAGTGGCTGTTGACAGTGTTTCAGACGACAGATCAGAAAATTCTACAGACCAATATTTTTTTATACAAATGGGGGGGAACTATAACAGATAATAAAATATATATAATACTAATAAAATGCACAATTGTGTTATAATAATTAAATAATAATAATACAGTAATAAAGAGAGTTCAAGAGTTTAATAGAAATGATCAGGTTGAACATTTCTGAATTCACCTAAGTAAAACAAACGGGAAAAATTCAATCAACAGGGAAAATATGATGAACAAAACAGTCCATTGCTTGTTCTGTCGACACCATGACCATTACAGGACCAGATGTTTCCAAATTAAAGCTCGATCCAAAGAGAAACTTAAGGAATGGCTCAAGAAGAACAATAGATCCTAGAAATGTGGCCGTACCTCTCATTCTTCTGTTGATTGTAGTCTCAGAAAAATCTGTCCAGAATGTGGACAACTTCATCAGGAGAACAGAACACAGGCACAGAGTAAAGTCTACCTGTCCCAGTCCTGTGGTCGTGTTATTAAAGGTTGTCCCGCTTGTCCTTTGGAGTGACGTATTGCACTGACGCACTGTATTGGATGATGGTTCTGTCTGATCTATGGTCCCACCTGCAGCTGCATCTTCAACTGAAGGAGGAAGAGGAAAATCAGATCTGACCTAAGCAACATCGAAGGACAAAGTTCAGTTTGAAAAATCCCCATTATCCAACCCAAGAGTGTTATCGCATCAATGTGGCCCTCACTGCACGAGAAATCGACCTGATTGATCAGACTTATCCAGACCCCTCTCCCCAGCGATGCTACGCTTACCTCCGGTTCAATTCAAGTTTATTTATAGAGCACATTTAACTTCAGCTGAACAAAGTGCTTCACATAAAAGTAAACAAAAAATAAACACAAACAAACAAAAAAGCAAATACACACATACCACGATGCATAGGAACACACCCAAAATATCCTGTCTAGCTAACCTTAAATACCAGGGAGAAGAGGTGGGTTTTCAGTCTAGTCTTAAACTGTGTTAAAGATTGAGAGGATCTGACAGGTAGAGGGCGCTGTTCCATAGTCTGGGCGCTGTCACCTCTGATCTTGAGCCTGGCTTTGGGCACAGCAGCAGGAGCTGGTCAGCTGACCTCGGGGCTCTGGCTTGAATACAGGGCTGCAGAAACTCCCCCAAATAAAGAGGAGCCACAGTTTACGCACATTTAAACACAATCAAAATAATTTTGAATTGCACCTCATATGAAATAGGAGCCAGCGGAGCTATCACAGCACAGGTGTGATGAGCTCTTGTCTTAGTTTTTGTCTCATTCGAGCTGCAGTGTTCTGGACGTTCTGTGAGAGCTGCAGGGAGCCCTGCTACAAATGTGTGGATTGCTTTTCTAAAATCCACCAGCAGAAGGCAGGGCTTTACTTTAGCAAGGAGACTCAACTGAAAGAAGCTGGACTTTATGACAGAGCTAATGTCACAGCTCACTCTGGTTCAGAGTGTGTCTTTGCAGAGATCAGATGACATTATTGGATACTGTTATAAAGCGCCACCAAAGCTCCTGCACATCTTGATGGAGGGCCAGTCCGAGGGTGCCTCTCATGTCTGATCTTCCCCCAACTTGTCTCTGACTATTAAGACATCGATTTACTCCACAGTAGTCATCTGCTTTGGGCCAACTGGTAAAAGTCAAAGACACACCAAGAAACGTTGAGGAGTCATCTTCAAATGTATGACAACGAAAGCCGTCCACTTGGAGCTACTCACCTCTACAGGTACTGACACCTTCCTTCTCGCTCTCCACAGATTTATATGACATCGAGGCAAAGCAATGGAGCTGTTCTCCAACAGAGACACCACTTTCCGAGGTACCAAGATGGAGTTTCAAGAAACCTTCCAGGCCATGGAGCCCCACCTTCAACTTGGATCTTACCAGACTACATTCCAGTTTAATTCCTCTTTTTGGGGTCATCTGGGAAAGGGAGATCCGTTCTGTCAAATCTGCCCTATAGGTCTCTAGGTTTTGACAAAAGATGTTCCGTCAACCTTTAACGGAAGATGTCCATTGTTCTCACCAAGGTTGAAGGCATCCAGAATTCCAAACTCTTGGGATTCACTTCTCCAGATGTGGACAGTGTTGACCCTGTGTCTCCAAACATCTCGCTGATGGGGCAGCGTGACTATTCAATGCCACCAGTCACATATATGTCCCAGAGGCCAGGGGATGTAGACGTTGGCACCTGAGCCAAATCTTGGCATCTGGGCCCAGTTAATTTATGATTCTCTACCAACCCTTCAGTCTAGGCAGAAATGGACCAGTCCACAGCCTGGGTGAGGATGCTCTAGCTCTTGTAATGGATCTACTATTACCTCATGCACAGTGGCAAAGTCACCACAGTTCACCCCAGTCCTGATGGCTGTGTATGTTCAGCTGATGTTCTTACTCAAGACTTACACCACCACATCCCTCTTCTTGCACTGTCCCCCTGATAAGATGGACAATCTGCTCTGATGCAATGGCCGTGTTACTGTGGAGGCGGCTGTTGCAAATTCCCTGAGTAAATGACAAATGGCAGCCTCTAGTGGACAAATGGAAAAGCACAGTGGTACATAACCTTTGGATTTCCAATCCACAACAGGTCTGATGACCCACCTGAAGGGCTAAGTGAAAGCATTCTGAGCACCAGCTCTCAGACCATCCACACTCTACACAACCATGTGTCCATCAGTTCAGTAAACCTGTTTGTTGTATTTAGGGGATTATACGTTCATGTGAATATGATGCATTATCTCTGTTGCTTATGATCAGTTAAATCTCTTTAACTTGAGAGGCAACAGTGGTCTACCATTCTGCAAACTCGAAGGTATATGTTGGATTCTTAAAAGAATATACTGACTTATATCACAATTCATTCACAATAACACAAAGACTTTTTATGTGTGAATGTTTTTTGTTTTTTGCTTCTATTGTGATTATCTAAAAAGACAAATAAAGCTTGTACACAGCAGCTAGTGGCATCTAAACAGGCAACATACACAACATAACCTTTAAGTGATAAAAAAAATAAAATATATTAAATGAACATTTCAGCTTGGCTCATTTCAACCTTGGCTGTTTATTGTACACAATATTTGGCAGTCATCATGAACAAATATCTAATTTTACCTATCAAAATATGTGGAACAATGTAGCTTGCCAGACAAATGTCTGAGATGAACCTGATAATACTACTTCACTTGAAGTATATTTAATGTGATGGGTAACAGAGCACCTCCAATGGCCACATTACTTCAAACATCATGTTATAAGGATGGGATACAAATAATACAGTTTTAGACCATTTGTCCCAGATACAATACTGTAAAAAAATGTGATTTTAGGGGAATGCCATTAAACTGTACATGATGTGGTCAAAATAATACATAAGCAGCACACTGGTTATAATGTCATGGACAGGTCACTCTTGGCTCCAGTCACTGTAGAAACCCGCATTTAGATTTTCTATTGGAAGACAGTGGGAGTAATACAGTAAGAAAGCTCCACTTACAGCAGTGCCCCAATGGCAGAAACCCCATAAGAGGTGAGAGATTGCTATAGTTCAAAGGTCATGCCTGTGAACGACCTCCAAAGTAGCACCATATTCCCCTGTTAGCCAACTAGCATGAAGGCTAATACGTAACACGACGGATACAAAGAAAGCTGGTGGGTGTCATGAATTATAATGATATTGATTTAACAAAAGCAGAGATTAAAATAGACAGACAAACATGAAAAGTGTATAAGTGCTGGCTCTTAGCTGCTCTGTGGGTGGAGTACTACTATTACCAAGAACAGAGCAGGTGGTTACATAAATAAACATACAGCAATAAACACTATTATGAAACTATGTATGAAAATATAACAATATTGATTAAAAAAACGTGTGTGATGAAATGCAATTATCTCAACATGTATTTGCTGCCACCTATTGGACACTGTAATAAAATATTGTCACTTTCTATAAATGTAAAATAAACTATACAAACAAATATTTATATATAAAAAAAAAAGGGACAGAAAAATAAATCTGCGTACAAAATACATTTCTGAGTGAAAAATTGTACTTTTAAAAATGCCTATCTAAAGCACTGAAATAGTAGAGACACCAGCCAAATCTATGCACGTCCAGTGTCCACGAGGTACAAGCATTATTAAGTTCATAGTTTGAGAAATGAAAGTAAATAATAAAAATAGTTGCAAAAAAGTTGTAAAGCAATCCGAGTGTGTGGCAGTGGTCAATAACGTTCACTCCGTTTACATGCACGTCAGGGAAAACTAAACCTCCGGCTCAATCCGATTTGAACGAGATCTCTAAAGTGCATTATTTATATTTCCCAAGTCACACAAAAATATCTGGAGTACTCCGATTGTACTCTGACTATGCTAGGACAGGTATTCAACTGCATAGGGTAAGAAACAGGCAAATATTAGACTCATTTTAGACTAGCAATTACACAAATTATGGTCCCTCCCTCATGTCGTTGAACTAGCAAGTATTGCGTCACTGTTTTGGTCCACTACCTTAAAAGGAAGAGTAAAAACTACACGACTTGAGTAGCACATCTTTTAACATGTCTAAATAAAAAAAAAATCAAATGCACAAAATAATTTAGCTTATCAATATTTGAAAAGTAATATTTTTTACAGATAAGTGCCATTTTAAAAAGCAAAAAAGTTTGCGGTTTACTTTTTGTAAGGTAATGTTTTGAAAAGGCAAATATATTCTACCTCAATCAAAATATTCCTTCTCTCCATGATAAAATACACTAGATGCTACTTTTGTTCATAATATCAGTAGAGGATAGTAACAAAGAAAAAATACAACGATAATTTTTTAAAACTAAGATAATTGTTTTTGCAGTTGAGCACTTCATTTGCAAAAGTGTGGTTATATGTACAGACTATTGGCAGGTTTCATTAGGAAAGAGAGCTACAAAGTTTTAGTGGGAATGCTAGATTACGAGATGCCCCTGAACCCTTTGGCAAAATGAGATGGAAATCAGATCAAGAGCGTACTCCGATTTCCCTGTGCATGTAAACATAGTGACTGACGGAGTTACTATTCTCTGCACGAGTCTGAGTGTGGGACATATTGTTGATGGGTCTCGAGTTTGGGGAAGAAGAAAAGGTCTTTACAGAGGGAGCTGGTGAACTCCGACATCTCTTTACAGCGGTGGTGGGCGGTACCAGGGGCGTGTCCCTCTCTCTCTTTGATTCTCCCATTGACCTACAAAAAGAGAAACAGAAATGTTACGCAAAGGCAAACTGACTGTCAACAGAAATTCTATACCGTTTTTTTTGCAAGTTTATAAAGAATACGCCATAACATCAATTATATTGATAATAACAATAACAAAAATTGACATGGCATTGAAGGTGTACTGTGTAACTTTCAGAGTGGAGGGTTCGTCAGCCTAAACCTTGCACAACAAGATGCATTCTCGCAATATTTGTGAGTTCACAAACTCATGAGAATCCATCTTGGCGTGCCCCCGCTGTGCGTTTAATCGTGTGGGAGGACCAATTACAGAGCAGCATTGAGGTTTGTGCGGAAGCCCAAACAAACCAAAATAAATATGGGATCCACCGACAGACGAACTTCAGCCTATTTTAGCATCAATACACACTATTATGTTTGTGAAAAATGTGCAGAAGGTCAGCGCTTTGTGCATTGTTGGACAGGGAAGATGTCGGACAGGGAAGATGTTGTGACGCTTCGACCTATCAGATTCAAAAAGCTGTCATGACGTTTCGAGTTTTCCTATCAGTTTCAGCAAGGGCCATCCCAGATTGATAATGTCTAGAACTCAGTTCAGGGTGCTACACATATCAATCTGGCATGAGTCAGGTTACCGTCTGCTTGCTTAATAGAAGTAAATGTGCAAGTAATCTGTTCATTGTTATATAACTTCTAGCCTCAAACACTAGGCTAGTACCCTCGCCTCACAGCAAGAAGGTTGCAGATTTGGCTCCAGGGCCTTTGAATCTTTCTCCTGTGTCTGGTTGTCCTCCAAGCAATCCAGTTTTCCCCATAAAGCCAAAACACAAAACATGCACAACAGGCAATGCTCCAGCCAAGGTAGCCCCGAACAAACCGAGCTCAAGAAGGGTCCCCGGGCGCTGCACTGTGATGCTCCTTCTGACAGGTTGACAGGCATTGAAAAATAAAACCTAATCTAACCTAGATTCGACTTCTTATAGTTGAAAGGTGTTGGGGTTAGTGATTATTTTAAAGCCAGACATAATATTGTTTTTTTTTGTATGCACAGACACAAGAAAATTATTTTGCTCCAATCAATAAGCTTCCGCAGTCCTTGAATATCAGAAAAAAACATAATTATAGCAGCTGCTTTACCTGCACGAGCATGTCTGCGAGGTGGGTGTCTTTGGCCTTCAAACGGAGCACTGTGTTCAGGTCTTGAATGAACCAGGATCCTCTCTTTGTGTTTCGCATCGCCGCAGTGCCTTCACCCATCGACACAAAACAGAGCGTCAGTTCAAACGGCTTTTACACTTGAAATAAGAAGCATGATTACATTTTGTTCATTGTAAACCGCAATATTGGTCAAAGGGGCTTAATAATAGAAACGGGTCCATTGACTTCCTGTTTAAAATTGTCAGAACTGTGGTGGGAGATAGGGGGTAGGTGAAATCGGGAATTTTTTGAGCACTCAAGCTTCAAATGCAGGACAATGACAGGTTTACACAAACATGCAGAAATCACCTGAAATACAACTCAGAGTAAGTTTGTAATCATGGTTAGAGGTTCATAAAAGTCAATTTTACCCCTTCAGTTTTCTTTATTTCAGCTTCATGATAAAGCTAATTTGACAGTCTGATAAAAAGCACTTTAATTTAGGTTTAGGAATATAGATTTTCTTAAAAAAAAAAAATCACAATTATGGCATGCAGGGCTGTACTTGGGGAAAATGATCAAATAAAAAAAATAACTTACAAATGTTCTGACCTTTGAGAGAAGCGAAGCCACAGATCATGTCCGACCTCTGGGGCAGTTTGATCCTGGGTCGCCCCATGTCCCCTCTCTGTCTGAGGCTCACATCGCTCTGGCCCTCCCTCCCAGCATCCACCTGTTCACAGCTCGGTGAACAAGTCCTCGTAGGCCCATCTATCTGCTCCACTCCAGAGTCCATGTCCTCTGCAAAACAAAACATTTATCACTTTTGAGTTCTCTATTTCTTTCTTGGGTCATTGGGCTTGTGGCAAACAAATTAAAAAGAGCTTACCTCCTCTGCATGCCTGAATAAAAAACATCTTTGGTTTATTCTGTAATAATGGACAGTGTGCATTGTCGAAGGACCCAAACACCCAGTCGAGCTGAAACAAAAACATGACATGATTAAGTTAAGTTGTGATAAATAATTTTCTATATTCAACTGTCATCGCTGGTTATTTTAATAAGAAACATGTTGAAAGTTGAACTGGATCATTTATAATAACGACTGGACCATCTATGGAGCACTGAAGCATCCTTAGTGCATAGATCGTTACTGTGTTAATGTGTTTTAAATAAAGTTTTCCAAACACCACAGTCGACCCTGCCCAGTGACATCACTCAGGAGAATGTACAGGTGATATCGTCATGGTTACCACAAAGCCTCGGCCTAATCGCAGAGAGGCTTCAGCCGGCCCTGCTATGCCCAGACAAGGCCATGTGAGACGGAGACGGAGACGCAGGGCAGCTCGCCGCAGGGAAGCTCGCCGCAGACAGAGTGTCTATGCTGTCCTGATGGCCCGTCGGGCACTCAGGATAGCCCGGGTCCAAGAGCCACCCATCGGCCCCCGCGCTGGGTAACTTCCAATAAACATTTAGCATGCACCATAATGTCGTCATTATTCCAGCTCCTGTTTAATTTGTTTCTTGTTTATACTGTATACACTGTTGCATGTAGCAGCTCCTTATGTTTAGTATAAAAGGTGTAGGCGTTATAAGCTCAGGCTTCTGTCTATTCCTTTTTCAGACTTTGTGTAATTTGATTTGCTTTGTGGACTCAAGACAGAAATGTCTGAAACAAATAAATAAACATCATCATCTAACATCAATTACCTGCAGTAGTTCTCCATCGGTGCCGTACACAGCCCCCTCCACTCCATGAGAGAGCAGACACACCACACAGCTGTCCATTGTCCTGTGCTGCGGGCGCCTGGTGAAGCTCTCTATGCACCGCCTCATGTCCTGGGAACAAAAACACCTTCATGCTCCTGTCTGTCACAGTCAGGTTCATAAAATACATAGGTGTGACATGATAATTAAGAACTTAGATGACAAATAAATTATGATAATCCCAAAGACAATACTGCATCACTTATAGTACTTTTAAGTTGCATTTTTAATTATACTTTTTATCTTCTTTTTATTTTATTTTTTTAATATAATTTTATTCCATTTTAAAGAACCGCTATAGTAAACTACGTAGTGTTGTAATTACTGCTGTTTATTCCCTGTCTGACTTGTAACGGGACTAAATATTTGAGACTTAAATGAATTCCTTACAACTTTAACTAAAACGCTCACTGTACTATTATTTAGTTCTTTTGATTATTGTGACCTGTTACTCACAGTTATGGATTATCTGAATAATCCTGACATCCTAGTACCAACCTCAGTGATTACACATTCAACATTTTTCAAGTTTTTCTAGCAGTTTTACAACCAAGTGAACAGCTCAAAAAAAAAAAAAAAAGCCTTCTCCAAAAATCTCAGCAAATCAGCATCGCGTAGTTACCTGAGCAGTGAGGTTTCTCTGGACTGTAACCATGTAATCCAGTTCAGTGAAGACTTTTCTAAGCACCTCATCATCCACCTCACCCCCTTTTCTCAGGTCGAGGTCCGGAGCGCGAGGGTCAAATGCCACATTACTGATGACTAAGGCCAGGCCACGGGGAGAGGAGGTCATTTTATAAGACTGTCAAACACAAAAAACAAACTTAGTGCAGCTAATAGTTTTAAAAGAACCGTATTTAGATTTTAAATCTTATACATATGACCTATATCCTCAGATGTGAGGTAAACAAATATAACTTTTGGTGATAACAATTGTAATGCTGGTGTATCCTTTATTACAAAATGGTCATGATGGTCATGTTGTTTATGTTATAATTTGGTATTTTGGTTGTCAAGATCTTATCCAATCAGAAAGAAGAATGAGCCTCACATGAACAAAACCATTTGGAAATAAACTGAAAATGCCTCTATCTGATCTGAATCGTCACTACCTAAACCCCTGCACCTGCAGCCAACCATTAGTCAGTGCTAGTGCAGCTCAGTGAGTGAATTCTGGAGGTTGTGGCATAAGGCATTACACGTTCATAATAGTGAGAATGAGAAAAAAATGTATGTATCCTCTATATACACAGTAGAGATCGACCGATAAGGGTTTTTACGTGGCCGATGCCAATACTGATTGTTTAGAATCCAACAAACAAATGGCTGATAAGCTTTTTCAGTTTTTTTTGGGCCAATATGTGATATCTGATTTTGATTATTTTCCCCAAATTATCTCATTTAAATTTACTACAAACTCCCCCTAAGCTCATTTTTAAGACAAACCTATAAGAGACTGGTGTAGTCATGTTTTGTGCAGTTATCTCTTCGTATTAAACTTTAATATAAAGCTTTGTGTGTATTTTTTAAGTAGCAGATTGACCAAAACAAAATATCGGCCTGTGCTGGAGATTTAAGGCCGACAGCTGAAGATGTTAAAAAGTCTAAATTGTCGACATTTTGGCCAACCGATATATCGTCTATCTCTAATATACAGTTCCTTAAATCAAATACATCATCATTAAAATCTGTCAAAATCCACTTTACCTGCTGGCAGTGTGAAAGGTAGAACTCTTGAGAACATGGGTAGACCGGAGTGGTGATTGGACTGTCTGTATCCAGGCTGACTTCCATGGACTCTGCAAGACCATATTATTAATTATTTACGCATTACATTACATTAAAAGGCCCTTTGGCAAACATTTTAACCTGTGAAAGTGCCGTTAACCCATAAATTATATTGCTAGCAGGAGTTTGTGAACCGCATAACAAACTTGGACCCGTGCCATGGTATTCATTAGTGTTGTCTGTGGTTAACAGTCCACAGTCTATGAAAAAACTGAGGTATGTTGCAATGATAGTTAACTCCACTTTGCCATCTGAAAGTTGTAAAATCTACACAGAAATCCAGCATGTAAAAGGATCCTAATGTGCAGAAAGCGATATGAAAGATAGAAATCAGTTTGGGCGACAGCTAACACTTTAAATCCTACTTATCTACAATCTAGCACTTTTTGAGAAAGGGTAAATAGGGCACAGGGGCTTGAACAGTGATTCTTTACAGTGTTGTAACAGTAGTGTGATAACTGGTGATATCTTTGCACTGCCAGTATAATGGGTTTCACTATTAGGGAGTGGCACACTTATCCCCAGTAACAGCTAGTACAGTCAAACACACTTTACTATTGATACTTTTAAAAGAAATTTACAACAATAGACAAAACATTTCTGTAAATTATGAAAACTAACTAGTTATGTTCAGAAATATATCTTGTATTCTAGATAAACAGGGCCAAATAATAAGTGAGACTTCAAACATTAGGTGTCACTATGGAAACAAAACAAGAAAACAACTAGTGACAAAGACACTGCTTAGTATTGACTTGCGCTCGTCACACTCACCAAGTGTCCGAGCTCTCTTGGCTGGAATGACTTCTGGTGTGGGGAGAGGAAGGCTCTGAAAACATGTACAAAATGAATTAAATAATATGAAACAAGGAAGAGGTCATAGCTAAACAGACACTTCAAGTTAATCATTCTTTTAATGTGGATACAGTTAGGCCTGTCACAATAAAAAACTAATTTTGAGTTATATAACAATCATACTGAAACTACTTTATCTCACTGACGCAAGAGCAATAAAGCAGGAGAATCCCAGTAAACTTTTTTGTTAAATATACTGCATCATTAAAAGGCTGCAACAATCAAATAGCAGAATGAATCAATTAATTAGCCATAAAAGTTGCTTATTCGACCCTCTTCTGCTCAAATCCTATCGCAAATCCTAACTTAAATATCAAAAATCTCACCATTATTAAAAAGAAAATATGCACATGATAAATATTGAGCCCAAAAATAGTTCTGTTCCATCACATACTGAGCAATAAGTCAATGTTGGCTGCACTAAAGCTGTCCTGAAGAATACAATATTAATATAGCAAAACTTTTGATATTGTAATAACAGGACAACACTAAGATGCTCCATTCCTACTGCGCAGTCAAGAGGGACAAAAGTGGTCAGACAGTGAAAGTTGATTCATGTAAGTGAGTGACAGCTAATCTGATCTGAAGATATTAAAAAGTATTTAAGTTCTGATAGAAAGTTGTGTGTATGGGTATGAGTGTGTCATAATAAAAAAAAATCAAGTAAATATAGACAGTAAATAAATATTGAAATCAAACCATAAAACTAAATTATCCCCAAAAACGATTCTAAATGTACTATACTGTTAAACTGCGATAAAAACATTGCAGAATACAACAGTTTAGTAGTTAGTTTGCTATCTTCAGTGAGTCATAGAAGGTATTTATTCAACCATTTACAGCTCAAATCACATTGCAGTACAGAAAAATAACTAAAAGATCCCTACTTTTAATAAGAAAACGTACCCATGATAAATACTGACCCCAAAAACTGATTGTCCCATCTATCACATTTTATTTATTTAAATTATAACACACATGTACAGCTTATTATAGCTTCAGGACTCTTATCCTTACCTCTCCATGGGCCTCACTCAGGTCTGTCTGTGGACACTGTGTGAGTAGGTCACATAAGTGCTGTTGCTCTGTGTCTCTCAAAGCTGAGCAGAAGCTGCTGAAAGCTTTGGGTCCTCGCTTTGGTAAAAGAAGCAGCAAACGCCAGCTACGTTTCTGAGAAGTTTGTTCGGCCTAAGGAGGAGAGAAAGAACAAAAGGAGAGATCATAAATATAAATGCACAGAGCAAAGAAAATCTATTAAAAACTCAAAACTAAACAGCCGTAATAGCAGCTTTCCACCACAACCTCTTATTACTGTTCAAAAATGGACTGTACAATTAAATAGCTACAACAACCACTACTACTACTACTACTACTAATGTATTATATTGTTACTATATACACTAAGTTCCCCATGTTTAGACTTTAACATTTGTTTATCATTCAGTTATAGTCCACATTTACTCCTGTGATAGTGTGAAGATCAAATACTGTATTTTATGATGATTTCCATGTTCCATTGCTGTGACAAATATACTACTATAATAACATCGCAAATAATTACCATAGAACAGTGGCTATTAATAACAAGCACACAAAAAACCATCGCTATCTGATTTCTGGAGAATATTACATAAACAGTTGCATCAGATGTGACATGTGAGTAATCTGATCTCTTCCTGATTGTTCAAATCTGAGCAGAGTTTGACTAGGAAAATTATACAAAAATGGCAAACTAATGTAGCAAAGACAAAAATAGAAGAGAAAAATATCAAAGGCTAAAAAATACAACAGTAACTCCAAAAAACACAGATAAACTGTCACATGTCCCCAGGTGGTTTTGGTTATAACATTCCTTTTGTGCAAGATTCCTTAATTATTCTAGTGGTCTGATTATTACAGGCCATGTACATGTACCCACTGTGATATTTTGAGGTAAATGAGCAATTATATTTGAGGGAATTGACACTAATGACCATATACAGGTGTGTGAAGGTGTTTCTAAAGGTGTAGTACCATCACACTCTCTGCCATGCTCTCTGTGAGAATGTCCTCCGCCTGCAGAGATTGAATGAGCATTTCGTCCACCACCATCTGTTTACAGAGGACAGCCGAGCACTTCTGCAGAGCCTTTTTATCACGCTTTGACATGCCACATTCCAGCATTTTGGTTCATTAAGCTGCAGAAAACAAAAGCACAGGTTAGTACAATGGTCACAAGTTGAGAGAGCAGAGTGGAGGTATTTTTCACTAACACGACAAAAAACCGCACCCCTTACTATCTATGCAGTGTTTTCTGGGTGTAAAACCACAACTGAACACAAAAAAACACGCTTGAACCTTTATGGAGGTGAGACAAGTTTAGCAACACGTTAAAACAGATTAAAACTATGATCCTATTGCTCCAAAATGTACAGATAAAACAGCAAGGAAACATGCTGCTCAAAACTAGGCAAAATTAGAGTTTGGAGACACGCAAATTCGTCTAATATTGTTGCTATTTATGGTGCAAAGCAATGCAAAAGTTTGTAAGAGGCGCTCTCCAGGGAGAATCAGTGCCAGAGTAAGAAATGTGTAGTAAATGTCGCTAATTGCTGGAGCTAGCATGCTAACAAGCTAACACCGCAGCGCGCACACAATTACGCGTTTTATATGTAATAATAATGACTTACCGCGTACTTTTAGGGGTATGCAAAATATATATCAACACATTCAGGTGGAACAACAGCTCCGTGTCAATATGGTTCCTTATTTTATGTAAATTCGCATCTCGTTCACTCGTTCACACAACTTCCGCGGTTGTGACTCAAGCGCGGAGGAGGCGGGGCTTCAGGGGCATTGTTTTGATTTTGGACCAATCACAACTACGAGAGTTTTTGATTGACGTTTCTGCAGGCCAATGAACTGGCACCTACTGTAAAATGACTGGAAAACTGGCAAGTCAATAATAATTTCAATTTGAATTGTGAATGGGGCTTTTAATAAGTAACCAGTAGATAAGAGGGACTTTGCAGAACGACCTTATTGACCATATTTTCCATGAACAAAGCAGGTATAAAAAAAAATAATAGATAAAGAATAGGAAAGTTAGTAATAGTTATAATATTACACAGTTTGTATTTGTGTGTGGCATGATATTTGGCCTTTATTAAAGTATATTGAACAAGATGGGTGATTCAAATGTATTCATAATAAAAATAATATTATGATTACTATTACTAATGCTTTATTGTGTGTATTGACAAATTCAGGCTATCAATGCGAGATAATTAATAAAACTCACTACAGAATTTGACTGTGATGAGTGACCAATACAATCCATACTGAGTCGCAAATGTGCCAGCCTGAATTAAAAATAAAGTTACTGTCTTTAGCTTTTTTGCCCTAAATGTGACAAGAAGAATCTATATATGTAAGTGACATTTTAGGATCAGCAATGTGATCTGTTTGTCAGTGAGTGTGACTTTGGGTTCATGAGTTCATACTTTCTTATACTTCTTCAGTCTTCCACATATAGCAACAAAGATGACTAATAATCACATATGTAGTGGTACAGTTGGGGGTTGTCGAAAGTATTGATGCCCAGACACTAATAGATACTTAAAGATCACATATTACGCTGTTTTCTGGTCTGTTATAATGTTTTTCCTCGTCACAAACAGACCTGGAGTTGTGTTTTATTTTTTCTTTCACTCATGTTTAACACACAAACCCTGCATTTTTACACTGAGTTCTTCTCTCAAACTGAAAACACTCTGTTCCACCTTGTGATGTCATCATGTGGTAATACAGAAAGGGCTCCACTGTGTTTTTTAAAACTCCATACATCTTCATTTCTAGCATAATTTGGATGATTTCAGCTCTAGAATAACCAATTTATGCTGAACAAAAGGAAAAAAGGAGCACTTAATGACATCACAAGGTGGAACAGAGTGTTTTGAGCTTTGGAGGTGTAGACAAACGAATAATAAAATGTGTTTGAAACAAAACACAACTCTAGGTCTGTTTTTGAGGAGGTAACAGGATTATAACATGACTGAAAGCTAAAAGAATACATTTTGTCTAATAAGGGACCTTTATACTAGTACTGATAATAGATACTCATTTCATTTAAGTATCAATGCTGAAAAAAACACATATTTAAGACAAAACTTGACCTTTTCTGAATGGGTATAGCATAGGTTATAGGTTAGATCAGATTAACTAACAGCAGAGAAATATGTTTTTGTTGAAAATCCCTCCACAAACTACACTATACTGACCATTGAATCTTAGAGTTTAGTTTAAATTGTAGCATCATCACTAGAAACAATGACACTTTTGACACCGTGTCCTTGTCTGTCTGAATCCCACAAAAGACAAATGACTCAAACACATAACCCTGTGTTTAATACGCTCCCAGTCCTTTAAACGGTACGCACTAAAGACAGGGTTTAATCCAAATAGGTTTTTCTAGTCTCTCCACTAATAAAGAACATTTTCTACCTCCCCTGCTGTCCATCTCCTCACCCTGACTGTGAGCTCTGTCAATAATTGATGATCCCCACTTGCTCAAAGGGTAACAGGTCTGGGACTAATATCTCACCCATTTCTTTTCTATAATGAAGTCTTCCTTTATAGGCTCAGACGGCGCGTACATGCCACCAGTGTAAGTTGAAGCACTCCTGTCTCATGTGTCCAGTCTGACTGTCTTCTGTCTGTGCAGGTTACAATGGCTACACCAGTTTGGACCAATAGAGGGTTAAAGCTCCAGACTGACAGCACGCCAGAGGAAAGAGAAGCTTAAATGAGGAAGAGGTAGGGGGCGGAGAGGAGGAGCAGAGCTAGAATGATAGAGGGAATTACTTCAGCTGTAGACAGTGCTGATTTCACTGTGGTAAAGTGTAAATATGACCAGTGACACTACGGCGATGGAGAAGCGAGGTGACACAAGCTTCTCCAGGAAAAGAAGTTCGACTTTTGGAGCCTATGGGAGGTGAGTCAATACAAACATGCACATTATTACAGGGCATTTGAAAACATAGAAAAATTGATAATGAAAATGAGAAAATAGATAGCTTTGTCTGGAAAATTTTACAAAAAAATACTTCTTTTTGTTACTATTTACTGTAAGAAAAGGAGACTCACGTGATACTTGAGAAATACTGAAATATTTTAAATTAACTTGCGAAAACAGATAGATTTGTTTTGAAAAATTAACCCCCCTCTCAAATTAAATTAAAATAAAAATAGTTTTGTCATTATTTTGGTAGTGGTACATGCAAATCTACAGCTGAATGATTTGACCCTTGGGAAAAAGCTACATATTTTAAACAAATTTGTGAGAACAGAGCCAAAAAATGAATAAATAATTAAATAGTTTGTTGTTATTTTGGTGCATGTGGATCTAAAGTTGAATGATTTGATCCATAAGGAATATTTTAATGTTTTTATTGCACAAAAGAGAATTGTCAGTTGGGAACACATATGCAAAGTGTAAATGCAAGCGCATGTTATTTGCATACTTAACGCTAAACCTTTGTTGGCTTACACAGGTCAAATTATATGATTATTGTTTTATTTTATGGTGAAATCTGTATAAACCTTTATCTTGCGTCAAACAGTACTTCATTCATTCAATATTCAACTTACTTTTGATTGCTTTCGTACCTACGCACACACCAATGTTCATTCCTTGTTCATTTCTTGGAGACTGATCCTAACTAACCAAAAACCAAATTTTAACACTCGTTTTTAGTTTAATTTTTACTTTAACTGATGTAATAATGAAGGATTTATGTCACGAGAACCAGATTTTGTCCCCATAAATGCAGCAGTGGAAGAAGAATACAGTTTTGTTACCCAAGTAAAACTACAGATATGAAGGTAAAAAGTTACTCAAGTAAAACTAAAAGTATCACATGTAAAAATCGATGTAAGTAAAAGTATTTAAGTACCTGTTTAAAAATACTCCAAGACTAAACATGGATATTGATTACAGTATAACAGGAACAATACGCATCAATTTCTTCATTTTGTGTAATTTTTGTTTCCTCAAAGCCAAAGCTTGAACTTGAAAACTTTAGTCAGGATGTTTCCACGAAAATGGTAAAAATAACTCCTCAAATCATATGAAAAGTACTTTTTACTTTTCAGTCCTGTTCATAAATGTAGTGGAGTAGAAAGTACAGATACTGCTCTCAAATGTAGTGAAGGAAAAGTAAAAAGTACCACAGTAAAATGTACTTAAGTAGAATTGTTAGGTATCTGTATTTTACTTAAGTGCAGTACTTTACTACTTATACTTTTTTACCTTCCCCCACTGCATAAATAGGACAGATCTGAGATGTTATACCCCACAGTGTTATAATTACAACCAAAACAAGGACCAGACCTGGACTAAACCAGGACTAAACCAGGACTAAACCAGGACTAAACCAGGACTAAACCAGGACTACACCAGGACTATACCAGGACTAAACCAGAACCAGGACTAAACCAGGACTAAACCAGGACTAAACCAGGGACTAAACCAGGACTATACCAGGACCAAACCAGGACCAAACCAGGACCAAACCAGGACTACCACCAGGACCAAACAGGTCTAAACCAGGTCTAAACCAGGACCAAAAACCAGGACCAACTAGGACTAAACCAGGACTAAACCAGGACTAAACCAGGACTACACCAGGACTACACCAGGACTACACCAGGACTACACCAGGACTAAACCAGGACTAAACCAGGAGTATACCAGGAGTATACCAGGACCGAACCAGGACCGAACCAGGACCGACCAAAGGACCGAACCAGGACCGAACCAGGACCGAACCAGGACTAAACCAGGACTAAACCAGGACTAAACTAGGACTAAAGGACTGAAGGACTAAACTAACCAGGACTAAACCAGGACTAAACCAGGACTAAACTAAAGGACCAAGACTAAACCAGGACTAAACCAGACTAAACCAAAACCAGGACTAACCAGGACTAAACAAAATCTGAACACTTGTTAATCTTAATCTTTGTCAGTAGCGTGGACAGATCATGTGAGGATCAGTCAAGGTGAGGAGCTTCATTTTTATTGCTGTTTACACGTTAACTTTGTCTCTCTCTATAAAGTTTTACTTTCCCCTTTTACAGACCCGAGTCTATGGGAGCCACTTTAATGAACATCCTGGACTCTCCCACCGTTGAGCCCACACCTGTCCTCAGCTCCAGCAGCAATCAGAAGGTACAAACGTGCTGCCAGTAGAGGGCGCATGGACTCAAGTGAAGTAGTTTGAATGAGGGTTGTCACAGTACTAAAACTCGATTTTGTCAGTAAGGAATAGACTCGATACCGAAAAACACTCTTTCTTTAGACAATAGAATGTGATTTTCAACATTAAATAGTCGTACAGTGGTCCCTCGTTTATCGTGGGGGTTATGTTCTAAAAATAACCCGCAATAGGCGAAATCCGCAAAGTAGTCAGCTTTATTTTTTACAAATATGGAGAACCCAAGATTCCTTTTCTTCTTTGGAAAATTATGAACAATGCATTAAATGACTGCTATAAGTTCACTGAAATATCCACTTTTTCAGTTTTAACCCTTTATTCCCTAATTTAGGATCAGGGCCAAATTTGACCCATTGGGCTCGCTAATTTATCCAGAAAATAACATAAAAAGTAGACATTCTGCCAGCTATTACAGCTATTACTACTACGAGTCTATGTGTCTTATACTTGTTCTGACACAGCTCGAGATCAGTCTAAAGCTTCAGGAAAGGTTCATTTCTGTCCTGTTCATGTGACTTTTTCAGTATCGATACCTGCTCAAATTAGTATCTAGTTCTGATACTAGTTTTAGCGTTGATTAGTATCTGATTTTCGGTACTTTTGACAGCCCTCGTTTGAATTAGGTTAAAAACAATAGCTGCAAGATCATCTCTGTATGACGTCAGCTTGTGGCACAGAGCATTTTAAGATCTGCATGGAGAATATTTTACGGAATATTCTCGTTATGGTAAACTTCACATGCAATTTAGTGCAGATAGCAATCGCCCCTTTTTTAATCACACAAATTCTGAATGTTTTTGATACAAGGAAACAATCTTGTATTTTGCTTTTTAAGGCAGTTTAAGTTTGAGTCTTTAAAAGGCCCATGTTACACTATTTTCTGATCTATTTTATAAAGTTTTATAATGTTTCCTCATCACAAACAGACCTGGAGCTGTGTTTTGTTTCATTCACACAAATCCTGCATATTGAGGCTGTGCTCTTCTCTCACACTGTAAAGCTCAAAATGCTCTGTTCCACCTTGTGATGTCATCATGTGGTGATACAGGAAGTGCTCCACTGTGTCTTTAAACTCCACACACCTTCACTAGAATCATTTGGATGATTTTCAATCCTGTAATTGCTTTTCTTTACTGAACAAAATAAGAGGCAACTGTAACTTGAAAACAAAATGATTCAGACTAATTTTGGTCTTAAATGTTTGTATTAACCCTCTACATGATCTTGGGTTTTTTATTTCACTATTCCGTCTGTAAATCAACATATGAACATTAATAACAGACAAATCAGGTCCTTCTTTCCCTGAGGTGGCTCCTTCTAGCGTTAGCAACAGGTTTGATTGACAGCGTTGCTAAGCGCCCACTCTCTGCTAAACCAGTGGTGCGGGCAGGAAGGGGCGTTACCTTCAACAGCCTCACTCCTGATTGGCTCTTTGGTTGCTATGATGCTTATGGTCAGAATTCCAAATAGGGATCCTGGCTCCAAATTCACCGCTATAACTGCTAGCATCAAAGAGCTTCGTAATAAGACAATTTCCTAGTCGTAGATGTCCCAGAAAGTGTCACAATGTTTGAATTTGTATTGATATAAGTTGTTCTGTAGGTACTTCACAGATGAATAACAGCTACATGACACATTTGCATCAGTTCTGTCTTTTTTAACAGAAATAAATGCTGTTTTTAGTCTCTGCTCTCAGTTAATAAACCCTATATATAACTAAATATATAACTAAATATATAACTAAATATATAACTAAACCTGGACTATCAGGATTAAACTGGGATCAAACCAGGACGACGTCATTACAGTTACGTCATACTTCTCAGCTCACAGTTATGGGCTTTTATCTGTGGAACTGGAAACTGAAACTTGAATGAAAATGTAATGTTTTGATTAAAAAATATATTAAAAGCATGATTTGATTTTTTTCATTTTCAGTAGTACAATCTGACTTAAAATTCAGTTCAGCAGTTTACGTCAAATGTTTTTTTTTTTTAGTTCAAAGTCACAGATATGACTAAGTTTAGCTCAGAATGGACTTTTCCAAAGAAAGAGAAGTCCTGAAGTAACAGCAGACAGTTTTCATTTTGTGCGGTTCCTCTTTTTATTCTGTGTCTCATTCCTCTTTTCTCTTTCTCTCTTTCTCTCTCTTTCTCTGTCTCTCACTCTAACCTCACACTCCCACTGTCTTTTTCTTACCTATCTCCTTTCATCTCTACCCCCTCTCTCTTTCCCTGTCTCTTTTCCTCTCTCTCCCTTCTGTCTCTTACTTCCTCCCTCTCTCTCTTTATTTCTTTCTCTTCTCTCTCCCCCTCCTTAATCCTTCCTCCTCTTTTCTCTCTCCTCCTCTTTCTCTCTCCCCCCTCTCTCCGCCCTCACCCTTCTTTCCCTCTTACTCTCTCCTTCTCTGTCCTCTCACCTCCTCTCTCTTTCTTCTCTCTCCTCTTCCACTGTCATCTCTCTCTGCTTTTTCTTCCTCTCTCTCTCTCTACCTCATTTTCTCTTTCCCTCTCCCTCTCTCCCTCTCTTTCTCTCTCTCTCTCCCCTCTCCCTGTCTCCTCTCTCTCCCTCTCTCTTCCCCTCTCTGTCTTCCTCTTTCTCTCTCCCATCTCGTTCTCCCTTTCTCTGTCCATCCCACCTCCTTTCTCTCTTTACCGCACCCCCCTCCCACCCAACCCTCTCTCTCTCCCCATCCACCCCCTCTCTCCATCTCTCTCTCTCCTCTCCCCTCCCCTCCAACCCTCATCACTCTCTCTCCTATCACTACCACCCTCTCTCTCTCTCCCCCTCTCCTCTTTCTCTCTCTCGCCCCCCCCCCCCCCCCTCCCCTCCCCCTCTTTCTCTCTCTCCTCTCTCTCCCTCTCTCTCTCTCTTCTCTCCTCCCTCTCCCTCTCTCCTCCCCCTCTCTCCCTCTCTCCTCCCCCTCTCCCTCTCTCTCCCCTCTCTCTCTCCTCTCTCCTCTCTCCTCTCTCTCCCCTTCCCTGTCTCCCCTCCCTCCTCCCCTCTCCCCCTCTCCCTCCCTCCTCTCCCTCCCTCTCCCCTCCCTCCTCTCTCCCTCTCTCCTCTCTCTCCCCTCCCTCTCCCCCTCCTCTCTCCTCTCCTCCCCTCCCTCCCCCTCCCCCCTCCCCCTCTCTCTCGTTCCACTTGTTGCTCTCCTCAGGAGTCGGAGTCGGAGTTGTTTGAGATCATTGTGAAGCTGCAGGTGAGTGACTGTACGATTGATCGTGTTTGACTGATCTCCCAGAGCTGCTGTTGTTGCTAAGAGCTTCAATTGTCCATCAGGGCAGCAGGATCGATGAGCAGAGGTGCCACTTCCCCCTCCCGCTCAAGGTAAATGTGCCCCTCCCACCTGAGATAAACCTGCCCCTCCCACCTGAGGTAAACATGCCCCCCCTCCCACCTGAGATAAACCTGCCCCTCCCACCTGAGGTAAACGTGCCCCTCCCACCTGAGGTAAACATGCCCCTCCCCTCAACGTAAATGTGCCCTCCCACCTGAGGTAAATGTGACCCTCCCACCTGAGATAAACCTGCCCCTCCCACCTGAGGTAAACATGCCCCTCCCACCTGAGGTAAATGTGCCCCTCCCACCTGAGGTAAATGTGCCCTCCCACCTGAGGTAAACATGCCCCCTCCCACCTGAGGTAAATGTGCCCCTCCCACCTGAGATAAACCTGCCCCTCCCACCTGAGGTAAACATGCCCCTCCCGCTCAAGGTAAATGTGCCCCTCCCCCCTGAGGTAAACCTGCCCCCTCCCACCTGAGGTAAACATGCCCCTCCCACCTGAGGTAAACATGCCCCTCCCGCTCACCTGAGTAAACATGCCCCTCCCACCTGAGATAAACCTGCCCCTCCCACCTGAGGTAAACCTGCCCCTCCCACCTGAGATAAACCTGCCCCTCCCACCTGAGGTAAACATGCCCCTCCCACCTGAGATAAACCTGCCCCTCCCACCTGAGGTAAATGTGCCCCCTCCCACCTGAGGTAAATGTGCCCCTCCCACCTGAGATAAACCTGCCCCTCCCACCTGAGGTAAACCTGCCCCTCCCACCTGAGATAAACCTGCCCCTCCCACCTGAGGTAAATGTGCCCCTCCCACCTGAGATAAACGTGCCCCTCCCACCTGAGGTAAACATGCCCCTCCCACCTGAGGGTAAACCTGCCCCTCCCACCTGAGATAAACCTGCCCCTCCCACCTGAGGTAAATGTGCCCCTCCCACCTGAGGTAAATGTGCCCCTCCCACCTGAGGTAAACCTGCCCCTCCCACCTGAGGTAAATGTGCCCCTCCCACCTGAGGTAAGCGTGCCCCTCCCACCTGAGGTAAATGTGCCCCTCCCACCTGAGGTAAACCTGCCCCTCCCACCTGAGGTAAACCTGCCCCTCCCACCTGAGATAAATGTGACAATACAAACCTCAGGCTCACAGTTGTGTTTACACTGCAAGAAATAAATCTGTGTTAATTCACCGCAGAAACAATAAAATATAAATAAAATAAAAAAATAAATACATAGTAATAAAAAAATAAAATGCAATTAAACTACATTAAACAAAAAAACATTTTGAATGAAATTAAATTTTAAATTCAATTCAAAATAAAATGATCTCTCTTCTGACCCCTCCCTCCTTCTTACTCCCTCTCCTCCTCCTCTTCCACCTCACCCCTCCCTCCTTCTCCTCTTCCCCTCACTTCTGACCCCTCCCTCCTTCTTACTCCCCCTCCTCCCTCTTCCTCCTCCTCCACCTCCTCTTCCTCTCTCTTCTGACCCCTCCCTCCTTCTTACTCCCTCTCTCTCCTCCTCCTCTTCCCTCTCCCTCTATCCCTCCTCCTCACCTCTCCTCCTCCCCTCCTCTTCTGACCCCTCCCTCCTTCTACTACTCCCCCCCCTCCTCCTCCTCCTCCTCCTCTTCCTCTCATTTCTGACCCCCCTCCCTCTTTCTTACTCCCTCCCTCTCTCCTCCTCCTCCCCGCCTCTCTTCTGACCTGTCCCTCCTTCTTACTCCCTCTCCTCTCTCTCCTCCTCTTTCTTCTGACCCTTCTCTCCTTCTTATAAAATAAAATAAAATAAAATAATCAAACCTCATCCAAGAGCCACTGCTGGTGCGAGAGGAGCCAACAAAATGAGCATGTATACTGTATACTGTTTTTAAATCTTAAAGCTGCACCATGTAACTTTTCTGCCTGGGGTCTACACAACCAGACAACCATCTGCTTGTCTCCATGGAAATGCAATTGCTTTGCCAGAAATGTTCCTCAGTATGTTGTTAAACTTAACTAATCTTCCATTTATTCCATTCTAACCATGTTTTTTTTTCCTGCTGTGGTCTTACTCTTCTGTCTCTATGGAGATACATATGGTTAATGCCAAACTGTGGAACATTCCAGGCAAAGCAGATAGCGAGACAGTGTCAAATATAGATAAACTACTAAAAATAAATGAATCAAATGAATTACACCAGTTGTTTATGTACAGTAAATGTGATCAAATTAATATATTTTTAAATCACTGTAAAGACAAAAAAAAAAAGGAGTGACGACACTGAAACGCTGTGACGAACACTTAAACGCCCCGTGTGGACTGACACCACCCTCTCCATCCCTATCTGCCACTCTCCTGTTTCTATTCCAGTCTCAGCTCCTAACATTAGGGGGAGAGCTGCCACTTATTCTGCCGTCGAAGGCTGGCGGCTTCTGGATCGACCCTCCATCGGAGCGACAGAGCGACCTGAGCCCCACCTCCTCCACCCACGGAGCGGATCAGGAGAGCTACGACCTCCTGGAGAGAGACGCAGAGGCCAAATGTTACCACCATGTGTTCAGAGCAAGGTAAGTGTAAATGTTTAGATATTTACAGTTCGAGTGTGTTTATGAAGCGTCAAACTATTACTATAGCAACGCTGTCAATCAAACGTGTTGCTAACGCTAGCAGTAGAGACCTCGGGGAAAGAAGACGCCTGATTTGTCTGTTAATTAATGTTCATATCTTCATTTACAGACAAAATAGCCAAATAAAAACACTAGGATCTTTAGAGCAGGTTAATACAAACATTTAAAGACCAATGCAGCGGCCAGCAGCTCCATTCATTTTATAGTCCATGAGAAGGAAAGGAGAAAAGCACAAAAATACATGAACTAGTGCTGAGACCTGAACACTTAGACCTCTGTCATCAACACAGAACATTCCAGCGACAGTGTTCTCATAAAGAAGGCATTTTTGTGTCTGTTTAAAACCAGTTTAAAACCAGTTAAAACTCTCTCTAAACTGGTTTTGGCCCTTGTTAACATTATGGTTGCTCGGTAACAGCTGTCCAACCAGGAAGTACTATTACCAAAATGTAACCAAAAGTGTCAAATTAGGGAAAACAAGACATGACATTTTGTAAAATCCTGAATATAATGATGTGAAACAGTTTTAGTGAAATTAGTAATCTGAACCTGTCAGATGCACTTTAAAGCAGCACTGTGTAACTCTGTGGTGGGGCTGACTTCTGCTTGTCTCGTAGAGATGTTATTGCTTTGCCTGGAAAGTTCCACAGTATGGCCATCCATCCATTTTCTTCCGCTTATCCGGGGTCAGGTCACGGGGGCAGCAGTCTGAGCAGGGAATCCCAGACTTCACTCACCCCAGACACATCCTCCAGCTCTCTCAGAGACTCTCCACCTACCTGGAGAGGGCGCCACCTTTTTCCGGTTGAGACAAAAGGTGTACAGTACGACATTAAACGTATCCATCTCCATAGAAACAAGCAGGTAACGCCCCAGGACAGGACACAGGCCACACTGCTGACAGTAAGAAGCCATGTGTTTCAAGGTCTGCAACATCAGTACATTTAATACCAGACTGACTATTTTACAAGTGTTTTTATTGCTACAAAATACCTACAAATACCTACAAAATAAGACAAAGCAATAACATCTCCATGGAGACAAACCGGTGGCAGCCCCTCCACTAGAAAAGTTACACAGTTTAACTTTAAAATGACCCAGTTGATTTTTCGTGGCAGTACCATCACTCGTTCACCGCAGTGGATCCGTGTCTGGGGTCACTGGTGATGTCCGTTTGTTTAGAAGAGGACGAGAACAGGATTCGAGTAATATTACGGTAACACTCTTTAAATAAACGTGATTTTAAATGTACTTTTCTGTATCTGGAACATTAAAACATTGTCGTGTGTGACAGGATGAAGGAGTGCTCCCTGCATGGCGTTTTCTCACTGTCACTTTTCCCAAACATCCCGTCCACGGTGGAATTAGCAAAGGTAAAACATTCTGAACGAGGTCATTACTGTCATGGTCCCTGGAATCAAACCACCAACCTGTGAGGCACTGGATCTGACATCTCAACCAATGATCTTAAAGTTGAGAGTGGGATTTGAACCACCAACCTTCAGATCAGTGGATAAACACTTTACCAACTGAGCTACTATCGCCCCAGTTGTGTTTTTTAGCTAATAAAATGTACATTTGTGAAGAGAATCATGTCTACTTTCAGATATAGTTCAGATATAAAGTAAAACTCACTTCACAAAACTTCCAATTTTGTCCTATAAATGTGACTCTTTCAGTTTTGATACTTTTTCAAATGAGTATCAGCTTTCAGTACGAGTCTTAGTATCGATTAGCTTCAGGGTGCACATTTTTTGATAACCTGAAATAGCATAGATCAAATAAATATTGTTTTTTATGTCAGTCAAATGTGTTGTGTAAGACGCTCGATTCAGTCAGGCCTGAAGGGGGCAGTGTCACAGTTTTTATCACTGAGGCTGTTTAGAGAAGAGGGAAAACATAAAGTACACACATTTATCAGTAGTTTTAACACCAAGGTAACAGTTTTCTACAGACAAGTCGAGGTGTACTGGAGCTGTATTTACTGTTTAAAATGTGAAAAACTAGTTGATTTTAAACTTTTTGCAACAGTTCAAACATATTCTTCTCTTTCCTAATGTATTCAGAGCATCTTAATTACTCCATGCAGTTTACAAATGTGTTTTACAACTTTCACACGCCAGACCACAGCTAGCATTAACTGCGCACCAGCATACTTCCTGATTCATGGATAATAAACACAGATTTATTTATTTATTTATTTAGTGATCAAATAAATACAAAGACAAAAAATAAATATATAAAAATAAGCATATAGAAATAATACAATGTAATATCAATAAGAGTAAAAAAAATAAATAAATAATAATAATGACAATAATAATGATGATGATGATAATATATATATAAAAAAAAAAATAAAATAAATGTAGTCCCTTTCAGGTTTGAATTCCAGTAATTGCAAATTTCCTCCATCAAAAAAGACATCAGCAGAAATTGCATTATATATATTCATATGTACTACTCTTAAAAAAAAAAATATATTTAAATATACAGTTTGACAGAAGCGTCCACATACCACAAATACAGATACGTAACATATTCAGATCTTGATTTTGCTCAGTAAGTTGGACCAGCAGAGATGTTAAACACAGATGTTTGATCAGATGCACCAGACTCATTTTGATTCAGTGCTGCAGTGTCTCCTGGGAAAAGTCCAGTCTGGATAGTTCACTGATGTTTTTGTAACGTTCGTCTTATTTTGTTTCAGTGGTGGAGGAAGTACTCGGTTATATTACTTAAATAAAAGTACAGATAAAGAGGTAAAAAGTAAAAGTATCACATGAAAAACTCTACTTAAGTAAAAGTATTGAAGTACCTGTTTAAAAATGTACTTTAAGAGTAAAAACTAAAAGCGTTGTTCATTTGTTCAAGTGTAAATGTGTGATATTGATTCAAAAATGAGACGTATTTCTTCATTCTTTTTCTCTCTTTTTGTTTTTCTATTTTTGTTTTGCTCGAAGCCGAAGCTTGAACTTGAAAACTTTAGTCAGGATGTTTCTATAAACATGGTAAAAATAACCCCTCAAATCGTAGGAAAAGTACTTTTTACTTTTCAGTGCTAGTTCAAAAATGTAGTGGAGTAGAAAGTACAGATACTGCTCTCAAATGTAGTGAAGTAAAAGTAAAAAGTACCACTGTGAAATGTACTCAAGTCGAATTTGTAGGTATCTGTGCTTTACTTAAGTCCAGGATGTTACACTTGTACTTCGTTACGTTCCACAGCTGTTTTGTTTTCCTCAGACTTATTTGTATTCGTGAGCTTTACCTCGACGTGTTTGAGCTGCAGCTGCGTCGTCACAAGTGTCTCAAAGAAAATAAAAAGTTTCCTGTCGTTGCAGATGCTTTGTGACAAAGTGACGGTGCCCAAGTTTGACGCCGTCTGTTACCTCAAGGTGAGACACAACTTCAGAACGAGATCAGGGTTAGAAATGTGTTAATGTCACCTTCAAAAAGTCTCCTCTTCTTCTTCTTCTTCTCCTCCTTCTTCTCTCTCCTTCTCCTTCTCCTCCTCCTCCTCCTTATCCTTCTTCTTATCCTTCTTCTCTTCCTCCTCTTTCTTCTTCTTCTCCTTCTCTTTCTTCTTCTTCTTCTTTCTTCTCTTCTTCTGCTTCTTCTTCTTCTTCTTCTTCTCCTCCTCCTCCTCTCTTCCTCCTCCTTCTTCTTCTTCTTCTTCTTCTTCTTCTCTTCTTCTTCTTCCTCCTCTCCTTCTTCTTCTTCTCCTCCTTCTCCTTCTCCTTCTCCTTCTCCTTCTCTCCTTCTCTTCTCTTCTTCTTCTCTTCTCCTCTTCTTCTTCTTCTTTCTCCTTCTCTTCTTCTTCTTCTTCTTCTTCTTCTCCTCCTCCTCTTCTTCTTCTCCTTCTCCTTCTCCTTCTCCCTCTCCTTCTTCTTCTCTTCTTCTTCTCCTCCTTCTTCTCCTTCTCCTTCTCCTTCTTCTTCTTCTCCTTCTTCTCCTCCTCCTTCTTCTTCTCCTTCTCCTTCTTCTCCTTCTCCTCCTCCTTCTCCTCCTTCTCCTTCTCCTTCTTCTTCTTCTCCTCCTTCTTCTCCTTCTCCTTCTTCTCCTTCTTCTTCCTTCTTCTCCAGGCTCCAGATTTAATCCAGACATTTGATGAACATCGAGTGTCTCCTAATTTTAAATTTGGTGTTTTGTATCAACGAGACAAACAGGTAAAATACAGAATTACGCTAAAATATGTAAAATATAATGAGTTTAATGAATAGTTTTTGTTTGTTTTTAGTTAACAGAAGAGGAAATACTCAGTAACAATGAGGAAAGTGATGAATTTAAGGATTTTCTGTCGATTTTGGGAGACACGATCCAGCTCCAAGGTTTCACTGGGTAGGTTTGATGGTTTTTTTGTTAATATTAGTATCGTTTTGTGTTTAAAGACGATAAAACATGATCTGATCTATGTTCTAATGTTTCCTCATCACAAACAGACCTGGAGTTGTGTTTATTTTGTTTCATTCACATGTTTAACACACAAACCCTGCAGATTTAGTTCTTCTCTCAAACTGAAAACACTCTGTTCCACCTTGTGATGTCATCATGTGGTGATACAGGAAGTGCTCCACTGTCATTTTAAACTATAACATCAGCAGATCACCAGTAAACTGCAATATTGATGTAAACACAGCACTGACTTTCATCTCACTGTAGAAAATAGCAGATTGTCGTGAGATTTACGTGATTTTATTCTTGGCTACTGAACATTTTTAACTCTGTTTGTACGACTCGGCGTGTTCACTTTTTCATTGAATCACAACTGTGTACATAACATGTGCTCTTTAATTAGTAAGCACACTTTTTTATGTATTTTTACTTATGCAAGGAGAGCTCAGTGAGAACAAACAACTACATAAGTCCATTAAAACATTAAAAACAGAAGCAGGTTTGAGTATAAATGTTCATTATTAAAGTGCGTTAGTGGCTCCAAAGTTTCCAGTTTAGCTTGTCCTTGAATTATATTCCATTTTTGGGACAGTCCTCAGACTTATACAGTCATGTGATCTTGTATTAAGTGACACATGCAGCAGTCTGTGAAGTCGTAACTTATACTACAATCTACTTTTTCACAGAGCGATGGGTTTTAAATTCATCATCTTTTATGAAACGAAGGGCTGAGTGGAAGCGTGAATCTACAGGTTTATCTGCATGTGCCGTATTTTCCGGAGTATAAGTCGCACCAGCCAAAAACTGCATAATAATGTAAAAAAAAACATATATTTCACATAAAAATCGTATCTGAGTATAAGTCACACCCCGACCAAACTATGAAAAAAGTGTGACTTTTAGTCCAGAAAATACAGTGTTTTATCTGTATGAACAACAGAGGTCACAGTAGCTCAGTTGGTCGTGGCTACAGACGCATTTCCCATCATGCTTTGCGATCGTGTGAAGAGCTCAGTGCAGAGGGTCTCGAGCAGCGATTTATTACAGCGAATCATGAGCAACTTAAAAACAAAATCTGAGGAATTCACACATACAGACACTAGGGCTGGGGATCATTAAGAAGTTGCAGATACGATACAGACGTCGATACATAAGCCACGATACGATACACATCTCGATACAGCACTGTCGATTCAATACGATACGATATATTTCAAATCGATTTGATATGATTCAGTGAAAAATAAAGGCTTTCGGGACGCTTTCACAAAAAATAAATATGAATTTTATTTATTTATTTTTATTTTGTTTTTTAGCTTCATCGTCCAGTATTATTATTGAAGATGAAATAACAGGGACAAAAAATACTCTTGGCGATATATCGTACAGCAGCCCACGATATCGATACTGTATCATTAAATTAAACTACACGATATATCGATATTTCAGTATTTCTGCACAGCCCTAACAGACACAAACATATAAACTGTTCACTGTGTCACTGGGTCGTCTCTAGGGCCGTTAAAATGACTAAAACTCAGAATATCAATTGTTAAGAAGCTCAGTTTGTAGAGCATTTGTCCAAGGACCCACAGGTTGGCGGTGCAATTCCAGCTCCCACAGGTGAATGCTGCCGTTGTGTCCTTGGGCAAGACACTTAACCCACATTGCCTCCAGTGTCTGTGTGCACTGCTGTATGAATGTGTGTGTGAATGTGTGAGTCGTTCCTTAATGTAAAGCACTTTGAAGGCGGAAAAGTTCTGTATTAAACGTTTTACCATTTACCAATGTCTTCTCTGTGACTCAGATTTGTTTCTGTAATGAAATAATTTGATTTGAAATGTTACATCTCGATTTCTCCCGTGTTTCAGGTTCAGAGGAGGCCTGGACGTCTGCCACGGTCAAACAGGAAGTGAAGCCGTTTACACGTCATTTCATGGCAGAGAAATCATATTCCACGTCACCACCAAGCTCCCGTTCACCGACTGCGACCCCCAGCAAGTCAGCGCCTCTTCCACACCACACACATCCAGTATTATCATCATTATCATCTAGAATAAAGTGGCAATTTGATTTATTCTTTTATATCTCCAAAGTTACAGAGAAAACGACACATTGGGAATGACATAGTGACGCTGGTTTATCAAGAGGGACGGACCCCGTTTCTCCCGGATGTGATCAAATCCCATTTCTTACACTGTTTCGTGGTGGTTCGGAGCGTCGGCAGCAGTGACGGAGGGACTGGGTATCAGGTAAAAACACTCAGCAGGAACAAGATGCTTTTCTATAGGGAGGATGGTTTAAGGGTGTGAGGGGCTGGATCAAATGAAAGTTTATGAGCAAAATCGCAAAATATTAACCACAGATAAGACAGAACTAGAGCGTTATCAAAACCAGGATTAAACCAGGATTAAACCAGGATTAAACCTGGACTAAACCAGGACTAAACCAGGCCTAAACCAGGACTAAACCAGGACTAAACCACAACTAAACCACGACTAAACCTGGACTAAACCAGTCTAAACCAGGTCTAAACCAGGAGTAACCATGGACTAAACATGGACTAAACATGAACCAAACCAGGACTAAACCAGGACTAAACCAGGACTAAACCAGGACTAAACCAGGATTAAACCAGGACTAAACTAGGACTAAACCAGGACTAAACCAGAAATAAATCAGCACCAAACCAGCACTAAACCAGGATCAAACCAGGACCAAAGCAGGACTAAACCAGGTCTAAACGAGGGCTAAACCAGGACTAAACCAGAACTAAGCATGGACTAAACCTGGACTAAACCTGGACTAAACCTGGACTAAACCAGGACTAAACCAGGACTAAACCAGGACTCAACCAGGATTAAACCAGGATTAAACCAGGACTAAACTGAACTATGACAGGTGTGATCCACAGTGTTTCTTCAGTCTTCATTGATAAATTCCTTATGTCTGAGCGAGTTCATGGGTTTGTTACCATCTTTGTTTTATGAAACGATGATTCTGGTTGTTTAAAAAAACTCAGTTGAAAAGTGACTCTCCTCATTATAATGTTCTTCAGACTAATATCATTTGCACTTATGAAGGTTTCAGTCACGGCTCGAGACGACGTTCCGAACTTCTGCCCTGTGCTCCCAGACCCCCCGGTGTTCAGAGACGTAAGAAATATAAAAAACACACTTTATTTTGTCTTAATTTGGGAAGTATGAAGTCATATTTTCCCTGTTTTGAACTTTAGCGCTCACTTTTGAGGGAATTTCTTCTCACCAAACTCATCAACGCTGAGATATCGTGCTACAAAGCCGAGCAGTTCAGCAGACTAGAGGTACGACACGGAACTGCAGTTATTTAAAAGTGCACGAAGGAATATATCTGCATTTAAATGACTTGAATTCCCAATATTAATGTAGTTGAATGGTTTTAATTATAGATTTAAGCTGTAAATTTATATACAAATAAAAACTGGGATCAAACCTGGACTAAACCAAGACTAGAACAGGACCAAACCAAAACACAAATTGGCCAGGAGGGAAAACAGTCCAATCACGAGCGAGGAATCACACAGACGGGATTATGTGAGGAAAAGAGCAGATTCAAACACAAAACTTAGGACAGATACTAAAAGAGAAAGAGTATAACGTCTGAGGCTGTAGTGTAAGTGTTTTGGCCAAGGAAACAACAGCAGTATTCATCTGTCTACGTCAAGAGCGGGATTCGAACCGGCAACCTTCAGATCAGTGAACAAACGCTCTCCACAAACTGAGCTTTTTAACAATCCATATTCTGAATCCGAGTCATTTTAAAGAACCTAGAGACGACCCAGTGACACAGTGAACAGTTTATTTGCGCGTTTATATGTTAATTCCTCAGATTTTGTTTTTAAGTTGCGCACGAGGTCGTCGCTGCTCGAGACCCTCCGCACTGAGCTCTTCACACGATCGCAGTGCATGATGGGAGATCCGTCTCTAACCTCTCAGCTCCCTCAGACTGAAGGCAGCAGGGCGGGCTCCGAGGGGACTGGGGGCTTCATAGAGAATTTCAAGGTACTGGTGCATTTATTTTCTGTTCCACGTACATATTTTAAAGGTGTACTGCGTAACTTTTCCTGTGCCACCTGTTTGCTTGTCTCCATGGCGATGAAGTTGTTGCTTTTCTTTGGAAATTTTCTCTTACACAACAAAAACTTCAATAAATATTCTCTTGGTCTGGTGGAGTTTAATCAGAGGTGGATGAAGTACTCAATTCTGTTATTTAAGTAAAAGTACAGATACTGGTGCAAAAAATACTCAAGTAAAAGTATCACACGAATAAATCTACTCAAGTAAAAGTATTGCAGTACAGTACAGTTTAAAAATTTTTTTTTGTAATTATCTGCTCATATTATTTTGTTTAAAAATGCTCAGACTTTTATGGTCTCAAACAAAAAAAATACTTTTACTTTTTAGTTGTGTTCATAAATGTAGTGGAGTAGAAAGTACAGATACTGCTCTCAGATGTACTGAAGTAAAAGTAAAAAGTACCACTGTAAAATCTACTTAAATATCTAAAATTTACACTTAACTACTTTTACGTTATGTTCCACCACTGCGTCTAATCCCATACTGTGGAACCTTCCAGCCTAAAGTGATCACATCTCCATGGAGACAACCAGGTGGCAGATCCAACATCAGTAAAGTTCCGTAGTGCCCCTTTAAACTACCGTGATCCTGTGTTGACTCTGTGTTTATCAGAGAGCCATCAGAGTAAGGAGCCATTCGTTTGAAACTCTCGGTGTCCCTCGAAAAACTGGAACTTCTTCACAAAAACACAAGGTAAAGAAATAATTATTTATGAAAATGTGTGTAAAAAAAAAAACAGAGCTCATCAAAATGCTCTGTTCCACCTTGTGATGTCATGAAGTGGTAGTTTTCAAGTGAACATCTCCTTTTACCTTTAGTTCAGTACTGATTAGAAATTCTAGGCCATCCAAATGATTCTAGTGAAGGTGTGTGGAGTTTAAAAACACAGTGGAGCACTTCCTGTATCACCACATGATGACATCACAAGGTGGAACAGAGTGTTTTCAGTTTGAGAAAAGAACAAAACACAACTCCATGTATGTTTTTGATGAGAAAGCAACATTATAACAGAGATCCCCTGCGGCCTATACAGCGGTGCAGCTAATTTATAGATTTTTACTGGATAATGGGCCACCAGGGGGCGCTCTCTAGCAGTAAATGCAAACATGAGACAGACGTGAGTAAAGATTATGCCCTGAAGAATACACTAGTTTTGATTTTGAGCTGTTTTATTTTCTAAACCTGCAGGTATGTTCATCCTGAAGTCGTCTTGGTGCCGTACTGAGGATTTTCAGGCATAATTTTAAAAAAAAGCCCATCTTAAATTAAAACAAACAACAACAAAAAAAACGTCCATGTTCAGTCTTTCTGTGTAAATAAAAATCCTGTTACAACATGAAACATTTTGCTGGTGTGGCTTATATTCAGGTGCGCTCTACAGTCTGAAATTTATAGTATATGGGCCATTTAAAAATGAGATGGACACCTCGCTTTTGTGAAATCTGCAATATTTGTGAAAACTTAATTGGTGGTATGCACTTTATAAGTGGGGCTGAGATGGGATGTTCATTTGATTTCATTTTATTTTATTTGCATTATTTTTTATTTATATTATTTGAATTATTTGTATTATTTTTTATTTGTATTATTTGAATTATTTGTATAATTTTTTATTTGTATTATTTGCATTATTTTTATTTATTTTTATTATTTTCATTATTTTGTATTTGTATTATTTATTATTATATATTATTTATTTATATATTATTTATTTATATATATTATTTTATATTATTTATTTATATATATTATTTTATATTATTATTTATTTATGTATATATATTATTTTTTTTTTATTTATTATTTTTTGGGACAACTAAATTATCTTTCAATGCAATCTTAGTCTAATCTTAGTCGAATCTGCCATTAAAGCTTCAAACAGCAGATATTTTGTCCTGATTTATGAAATTGCTCATTATCAATCTTATATTTTAACCATTTTCTTTTACAGACAGAGAAGGACTCCGAAAGGTACGTCATGAACCGAACTAAATCTCCAAAACCTTTGACATAAGTTCATTAATATTTTGTTTTCAGTGACAGATCTTCAGCGTCTCTTTCCACAAATTCAGACGGAGTGGGACCAGAAATCAAAGACCACCCGAGTCCTCAAGAAGAAACATAAATCCTCTTCAGATCTGTGTGTTGAGCTGTAGCTGCTGTGCTCGTTACATATTGACTCTGTGGACGTCCTGTTTGTAAATAGATGTAAAAGTTAAATTGTATAGTATTTTACTGATATAGATTCAGAAGATATAATTTTTTTTTTTTTTTTTTTTGTTAGTTTATAGTAAATTGTGAAGCTAATAAAAGTATTGGAGCAACATCAACAGACTATGAGCTTTATTTCTGGTAAATAATTAATATTCTGACCTAAAATCACCCACGGGAGAAAGATTATCGTGTTTTCTGGACTATGCAGTTCCGCATTTGTCCACTAGATGGGGGCAGCGCGCATATTTCTGGATTGCAACTTCGAATCAAAGACAAAACGAAGAAGAGCAGAGCCAGAATAACAACAGGCAGAGCTGCAGTTTTACGCAGTTTGAATTAATTTTCATTTTTAACCATTTTTTCAAACATTTGCAGAGTTATTTGGCGCTTGCATTCATGTAGCGCCCCTCCGTCCAACAGGAAACATTCACTGCGGATCTGACCTTTGACACACTGCTCTGAGGTCACTCGGAAAGACCAGAAAAACTCCTCTTTTTGCGCAGTTTTGCAGAGTTTTGTTTGAAAATGGCGTCCAGAAAAGTAGTGGAGATTTTCTACGATGTGGTGTCTCCTTACTCCTGGCTCGGGTTTGAGGTTTGGATTCATTTTTCTTGTAGTTTTGTTGGAAGAAGCTGATGCATCTGTAACTTTGCTGCAGTTTGACACCTGTGCGGAAACTGCTGTGCCTTGAATATTCCAGAGTGGGGCATTAAACTTGTATAATTTGCGTTCATTCAGTTACAAGTGTTTTTATTGCTCGAAAAAAACAATAAACGAAAAAAAAAAAAACTTGGTGGCACGAACGTTTTCTCTCCATGGAGACAGGTAAGTTTAATGCCATACTATGGAACATTCCCCCTGGAGACAAGAGGGTAGAGTGCTCACAACAGTTACATAGTGAGACTGTTTTTTCTTCTTATTTAGAGTAGACTTTAACATATATCCATCCATCCATTTTCTTCCGCTTATCCGGGGCCGGGTCGCGGGGGCAGCAGTCTAAGCAGGGACTCCCAGACTTCCCTCACCCCAGACACGTCCTCCAGCTCCTCCGGTGGGACCCCAAGGCGTTCCCAGGCCAGCCGAGAGACATAGTCCCTCCAGCGTGTCCTGGGTCTTCCTCGGGGCCTCCTCCCGGTGGGACATGCCCAGAACACCTCCCTAGGAGGCGTCCAGGAGGCATCCTGAGCAGATGCCCGAGCCACCTCAGCTGGTTCCTCTCGACGTGAAGGAGCAGCGGCTCTACTCCGAGCTCCTCCCGTGTGACTGAGCTCCTCACCCTGTCTCTAAGGGTGCGCCCAGCCACTCTGCGGAGGAAACTCATTTCGGCCGCTTGTATCCGCGATCTTGTCCTTTCGGTCATGACCCAGAGCTCATGACCATAGGTGAGGGTAGGAACGTAGATTGACCGGTAAATCGAGAGCTTTGCCTTTCGACTCAGCTCCTTCTTTACCACAACGGACCGATACAGCGACCGCATCACTGCAGACGCTGCACCGATCCGCCTGTCAATCTCGCGTTCCATCCTTCCCTCACTCGTGAACAAGACCCCGAGATACTTGAACTCCTCCACTTGAGGCAAGGGCTCTCCACCCACCCGGAGAGGGCAGACCACCTTTTTCGGTCGAGAACCATGGCCTCAGATTTAGAAGAGCTGATTCTCATCCCAGCCGCTTCACACTCGGCTGCAAACCGCCCCAGTGCCTGCTGCAGGTCCTGGCTCGAAGAAGCCATCAGGACAACATCATCTGCAAACAGCAGAGATGAGATCCTGTGGTTCCCGAACCCAGACCCCCTCCAGCCCCTGGCTGCGCCTAGAAATTCTGTCCATAAATATAATGAACAGAACCGGTGACAAAGGGCAGCCCTGGCGGAGTCCAACATGCACCGGGAACAAGTCTGACTTACTGCCGGCAATGCGAACACAGCTCCTGCTCCGGTCATACAGGGACTGGACACCCCTTAGCAAAGGGCCCCCGTACCCCATACTCCCAGAGCACCCCCCAAAGGACACCACGGGGGACACGGTCGAATGCCTTCTCCAGATCCACAAAACACATGTGGACCGGTTGGGCAAACTCCCATGAACCCTCGAGCACCCGATGGAGAGTGTAGAGCTGGTCCAGTGTTCCACGACCAGGACGAAAACCACACTGCTCCTCCTGGATCCGAGGTTCGACTATCGGCCGGACTCTCCTCTCCAGTACCCTGGAATAGACCTTACCGGGAAGGCTGAGGAGTGTGATTTCCCCTGTAATTGGAACACACCCTCCGGTCCCCCTTTTTATACAGAGGGACCACCACCCCGGTCTGCCAGTCCAGCGGTACTGTCCCCGACCGCCACGCGATGTTGTAGAGACGTGTCAGCCAAGACAGCCCCACAACATCCAGAGACTTAAGGTACTCGGACGGATCTCATCAACGCCCGGAGCCTTGCCACCGAGGAGCTTGCTAACCACTCAGTGACTTCGGCCAGGGTGATGGATGAGTCCGCCTCCGGGTCCCCAGCCTCGGCTTCCTCCTCGGAAGACGTGACAGTGGGATTGAGGAGATCCTCAAAGTATTCCTTCCACCGTCCGACAACATCCCCAGTTGAGGTCAACAGCTCTCCACCCGCACTGTAAACAGTGTTGGTGAAGCACTGCTTCCCCCTCCTGAGGCGCCGAACGGTTTGCCAGAATTTCTTTGAGGCCGTCCGATAGTCCTCCTCCATGGCCTCCCCGAACTCCTCCCAACCCCGAGTTTTTGCCTCCACGACAGCACGAGCCGCAGCACGCTTGGCCTGCCGGTACCCGTCAGCTGCCTCAGGAGTCCCACAAGCCAACAAGGCCTGATAGGACTCCTTCTTCAGCCTGACGGCATCCCTTACTTTCCGGTGTCCACCACCGGGTTCGGGGATTGCCGCCGCGACAAGCACCGCAGACCTTACGACCACAGCTACGGGCAGCCGCATCAACAATGGAGGTGGAGAACATGGCCCACTCGGAGTCCACGTCTCCAACCTCCCCGGGATCAGAGAGAAGCTCTCCCGGAGGTGCGAATTGAAGACCCCCCTGACAGAAGGCTCCGCCAGACGTTCCCAACAGACCCTCACGATACGCTTGGGCCTGCCAGGTCTATCCGGCTTCCTCCTCCGCCAGCGGATCCAACTCACAACCAGGTGGTGATCAGTTGACAGCTCTGCCCCTCTCTTCACCCGAGTGTCCAAAACACGCGGCCGGAGGTCAGATGACACAACTACAAAGTCGATCATCGACCTCCGACCTAGGGTGTCCTGGTGCCACGTGCACTGATGGACACCCTTGTGCTTGACACATGGTGTTCGTTATGGACAAAACTGTGACTAGCACAGAAGTCCAATAACAAAACACCGCTCGGGTTCAGATCAGGGAGGCCGTTCCTCCCAACCACGCCCCTCCAGGTGTCACTGTCGTTACCCACATGGGGTTGAAGTCCCCCAGGAGAACAACGGAGTCCCCGGTGGGTGCACTGTCTAGTACCCCCCCCAGGCACTCCAAGAAGGCCGGGTACTCTGCACTGCTGTTTGGCCCGTAGGCTGCCACAACAGTGAGAGACCTGTCCCCGACCCGAAGGCGCAGGGACGCGACCCTCTCGTTCACGGGGGAGAACTCCAAAAACGTGACGGCTGAGCTGTGGGGCAATGAGCAGGCCCACACCAGCTCGCCGCCGCTCCCCGCGCGCAACGCCAGAGAAATGGAGAGTCCAGCCCCTCTCAAGAAGTTGGGTTCCAGAGCCCAAACTGTGCGTGGAGGCGAGGCCGACTATATCTAGTCGGTAACGCTCAACCTCCCGCACAAGCTCAGGCTCCTTCCCCCCCAGCGAGGTGACATTCCATGTCCCCAGAGCTAGTCTCCATGTCCGGAGATCCGGTCGTCGGGGCCCCGCCGTCGACTGCCGCCCGGATCACACTGCACCGGCCCCTTATGGATCCTCTCGCGGGTGGTGGGTCCACGTGAGGACGGCCCCACGTCGCTCCTTCGGGCTGAGCCCGGCCGGGCCCCGTGGGGAAAGGCCCGGCCACCAGGCGCTCGCTGTCGAGCACCCACCCCAGGCCTGGCTCCAGGGTGGGGCCCCGGTGACGCCGGTCCGGGCGACGTAACTGGCCTTGATTTTATTGTCTTCATAAAGGGCTTCTGAACCGCTCTTGGTCTGACCCGTCCCCCTGGACCTGTTTGCCATGGGTGACCCTACCAGGGGCATAAAGCCCCCGACAACATAGCTCCCAGGATCATTCGGGTACTCAAACCCCTCCACCACGTTAAGGTGGCGGTTCAGTGTACAATGTACAATCAAACATTTGAAATGTTTGATTGTACATTGTAGGTATTTTTTTTAAATTACTATTATTATTATTTTTATTATTATTATCATCATAATTTTTGTTTGTTATTTTATTTATAATTTTTTATTTTATTATAATATATTTTTTAATTTTAATATCATTATTATTTTCATTTTTTTTTATGTTATTATTATCATCATTATTATTATTTTATTATTATTATCATTATCATTTATGTTTATTATTTATTATATTTTTTTATTATATTTTTTATTTTAATACTATTTTCATTATATATTTTTTATTTTATTATCATCATCATTATTATCATCATTTAAGTTTTTTATTTAATTTATATATTTTTTTAAATTATAATTTTTTATTTTAATATCTTTATTATTTTCATTATATATTTTTATTTTATTATTATCATCATCACTATTATTTTATGATGGTGATGATGATTATTATTATTATTTATTATTATCCAAATGTCTCCTTGCTTCTATATTTTTAAAGTTTTGTGTTTCCAGGTGATGTGTCGCTATAGAAACGTGTGGAACATTGATCTTAAACTGCGACCTGCGTTTCTGGGCGGCGTCATGAAAGGAGCAGGTAATCCACACAAACTAGTGTCGTCATGATACTAAAATGATCATTTTAAAAGCTCTTTTTTAAGACAGTATTATAATTTTCAACACAAAATAACAGTATTTGTTTATTTCTCCATGTGGACTTGCACTGTTCTGATAAAACTCAAGATGAAACTGTCCAGGAAAGGTCAAATTTTATCCAGTTATGTCATTTTTATTATTTTTTTCAGTGTCAGTACTTGCTTAACTGAGTATTAGCTGAGTAAGTAGCTTCAGCACTAGTTTTAGTATTGATTAGTATCAGATTTTTGATACTTCACCCTACTTTCACCCTAACAGAAACCCAAACAAATATAAAAAATAAAAAATAAATAAAATGTGTTTATTCTTCAGCACCTTTGCCTCATTTAACTCTATCGTTTGCCAAACTTGTGCTGTAAAAGGCTATAAATGCATAAAGCAGATTGGATTGACCTTTGCGCAGCTGCTTTTTTACATAAGCCTCTGTCTGATCCCTGCAGTGTCACGATAATAAAACTTTTATATTAAGTTGTTTTCTGATCGATGTTATAATGTCGTTTCCTCGTCACAAACAGACCCGGAGTTGTGTCTTTTTGTTTCATTCACACATGTTTAACACACAAACAAACCTACAGATTTAGGCTGAGTTCTTCTCTCAAACTGAAAAAACACTCTGTTCCACCTTGTGATGTCATCATGTGGTGATACAGGAAGTGCTCCACTGTGTTTTTAAACCATACAGCTTCACTAGAATCATTTGGCTCTGGAACTGCCAAACTCTACTGAACTAAAAGGTAAAACGTAGCTGTTAACTTGAAAACTACCACTTTATGACATCAGAAGGTGGAACAGAGCATTTTGTCCAAATACTGATCTAGTTTTGATTGTAGTTTTAGTTTGTCAGCAGCATTAAAGGGTTGCTCAAATACAGAGTTGTGATTCCCCTCATTAAATTAAACCCTAACATATTTAACTTTTGTTTTAAACAGGGAACAGGCCCCCTGGGATGGTGCCCAATAAGTTCATGTACATGACGAAGGACCTGAGCCGCCTGGCGCAGTACTTCAGCGTCCCTCTCCAGACTCCATCCAATCCTGCTGAGGTGATGTTTGAAAAAGGTAAAGTCTGTACACAGAAGTATCATCTGCTAAAGGTTTGGTAAACAGAGAGATAAGACAGGGCAGAAGTTTCAGTTTATAAGTGAAGATTAGTTCTGTATCAAAGCTAATGTTGAGCTGCATTTATACAAACTACCTCTAAGTACCATAGAATACCACAGACGTTAGCAGTTTTATTAAGTTTTAGAATATTTGTTACGAACGTGTACTATGCAATGTGACATTCTACATTGTACAAAAATATAATTTTCTCAACAATTTTACCATCATAACAATACATAAAATAGTGCAGTTCCCCATTTTGTCCACTAGATGGGGGTAAAGCACTTTTTTTTCGATTGCAACTTCAAATCAAAACCAAAACGAAGAAGAGCAGAGGCAGAGTTGCAAAGACACATCTGCAGATTTCTCAGTTTGATTCAATTATTATTTTTTAACCCACGTTTCAAACATTTGTAGAAGGAAAAAAAGTCTGAATAAGTGTTTTAATAACTGTTTTATTGCCCCTTATCAGAATATCCTTTTCTCAACAATTTTACCATCTTAACATAAAATACATGAATAAAAATGAACTAAACTTTCTCATCTTTACAGAAAAAAGCCTCATGAGTAATTGTTGCTGGTTGCGTTCACAGGTACTTTGGCTGCGATGCGTTTTGTGACGGCGGTCCAGGAGAGAGAGAGCGGAGGAGACAAACAGGTGGAGTGTGTTTCCCGTGAGCTGTGGAGGAGGATCTGGAGCGAAGACAAAGACATCACCCAACCAGAGTCATTCACAGAGGTAACACTGCAGATTGTGTACACATATTATAATGAGAACCGTATTTTCTGGACTCTGGAGTATAAGTCACCAGCCAAAAAAATCTAAATAATGAAGAAATAAACATATATAAGTCGCATTTTTGTGGAAATTTATTTTACAAAATCTGAGTCCAAGAACAGACATTTTATCTTTAAAGACAAGTTATAATAATAAGAATAAAATGGAGAAGAACAGGCTGAATATCAGTACAGCACGCTAAGTATTAAGTGTCTACAAAAGGTCTTTTTCCACAGCGTGACCATTTAAGTTGTTTTTAATTGGAAGACACGACTAAATTACAATTTAGCTCGTTGTTTAAGTCTTTAATACAGTTTTAATCAAACTAATACAAATATTCTGACTGTAAACCGCTTTATACGTCATAAGGTCTCCAAATAAGTTGTATTTTGTATTAAATTCTCAAATTGAAATGATAAAACCTCTCACCTCTCAAGTTATAAGAATAAAATATAGAAGAACAGGCTGAATATCAGTACAACACGCTAACATCATTTATATTTATTCAGCTGAAGCACAGACAGAACTGAACACGTGTCTGGATTGTTAATGTCAGATATTAACAGTTAATCACAGAACTTAAAAAACGAGCAACAAGTTTACTCTGGATCTCAGTCCAAATCACTAAATCCACTGAATTCTTCATCTTCGGTGTCGCTTCTGAACAACTCCACCTGCTCCAGAGGAAGATGAAACACCACGTCCTCTTCTGCTTCATCAGACTCAGCAGAATATGATTTTCTTTTAGGGGCATTTTTGTTCAGTCTTTCTCAGACGTCTTTTTAAATTACCGTAATGTTGAACTTTTAAATGTTCAGTGGTACAGACAGGAGGAGTAGATACTGGTACAAGCCTAGAGCGCCCTCGTGTGGTCATCAGTGTGACACTAACGAAGATGTGAAATTATATATTTGAATAATTTCACATATAAGTCGCACCCCTGGACAAACTATGAAAAAAGTGACACTTATAGTCCAGAAAATATGGTAATAATAATGATAACTATGCAATGGATTTATATCGCACCTTTCAAAAGACACAAACATGTTCATACTAGGAAAGGTGGGTGAAGTGTTTTGCCACTGGCGCCCCCCTGTGGTACCTGATATTCCCAGCAGATTCCCATCCCAGCACTAACCAGACCTGGCCCTGCTTTGCCTCAGAGATCAGACTCTGACGAGGAGGTTTGGTCTTTTTGTTCTGAGACTCGTGTCCTCCACAGGCAGCAGTGAAGGCAGGACTGTCTCACAAGGACATTGAAGAAGTGCTGGCGTTAGCAACAACTAATAAAATCAAAGACAAGCTGAAGAATGCAACACAGGAGGCTCTGGACCAGGGGGTGGGTCCTTTAAGTTTTTGCAAAATTATTAATTGAGAAAAAAATCTATATGTAAAGTTAATATTATTGTATTTTGTGTTATTTCAGGCGTTTGGTTTCCCCATGATCGTGTGTCATGTGGACGGAAAGAAAGAGATGTTTTTTGGATCTGACCGGTTTGAACTCATGGCCCACTGTATCGGTAAGACAACTGTTAAAGCCATATTCTGTCACTTTTCTGCCTGTCTGTATGGAGATGTTATTGCTTTACCTGCAATAGCATTAAACGTATCTGTCTACTGCACATTTATTTAATTATGTCTGTTTTTATTGGTCAAAAATACCTTGAAAAACATGTGTTCTTACTTTGAGCTGGATCGCCTCTCCATAAACTTGGCTCGTTGGAGTATATCTGGTTGTTTCTATGGAGATAAATGGGTTTAAAGCCCAATTACGGAACAATTTAAGCAAAGTAATCGCATCTCCATGGAAACAAGCAGACGGCAGACCCACATATTGAAAACCTACCTAGTTCGGCTTTTAAATAATCACATTTTGATATGAAATTAATGAAGCAAACTTTTTATAATATTCAGTTTATCACATTTTTTTAACTAGCGCCTTTCTCTCTTTTTCAGGAGAGAAGTGGCTCGGGCCCCAACCCGACAAAATCCCTGCCAACTTATAAAAATGTTGAAAGTTAGTGCCTAAAATCAAGACAAACACTGTATATATAACACTCAGAATTCAAAAAACTACAGTGATTTATTTACTGTGACGTGATCTGTCACTGACAAAAACTGATTTTTTTGCACAATTTATCCCTTAATAATTAATAACATCTCAAGGAAAACAAATACAAAGTGCATTATGTAAAGTGCTTACGTTTTCTAAATAAAAAGTAGCTTATTTAACGAGGCTTCTCTTAACTTTTCTGTGAGTGTCGGACGCGTTTGTGGCAGAGGGGATGTCGTACTTCTTACATTTAAAGCTCTTATATTATGTAAAAATGACTCTTGCGATATTTAAGCCATGATTATGTAATGTTACGTCATCAAAATCAGACCTGGAGTTGTGTTTTGTTTCATTCACACATGTTTGAGTAACACTTTATTATTGATTTTTTGGATTTATTTTATTATTGTGTCCCTTTAAAGGACTTATAAGACACAAAATACAACAGACCAGATGCCAGACGTGTGTTACAATCACCAAAGTCGCATTTAAACAAGCTCATCTGCCGCTTTTTCCAGGTTTTACAAAGAAATTAAGCCAATTTATAATCTTTAGAATGAAATAACCACTGTATCTTATCGTCATTACACCAGAAAATATCAGGGCACTGGGGGAACATTTCGTCAAATAAAGGTTTTCTAAATTCATCATAAAATGGACAATAAAACAAAAAATTTGCTTCACTTTCCACTTCTCCAACTCACATAAACCACAGAGTCTTTCTTCTTCAGCGGATTGAGAAAACCTCCTCGTTTCTTCGGCCCGGCTCGGGGAAGGATTCCTGCCGCAGCTGTGCCTCAACGAGCTTTGAATTTTATGTAAGAGCAAATTTGAGCAGGAAGCGCAGTAGTAAACGTATCTTTTAACTGAATATATGTTCGCAACTTGGGTTTAGCCAAGATCCCAGTCAGCCACTGCTCTTCATACTTGAACACTAGTTTTGCTTTTTTTTTTTCGGTCTGTCTGTAACATCTCCAAAGCTCAAAACGCTCTGTTCCACCTTGTGATGTCATGAAGTGGTAGTTTTCAAGTTAACGTCTCCTTTTATTCAGTAGAGATTAATAATTCCAGAGCTGAAATGATCCTAGAAATGAAGGTGTGTGAAGTTTAAAAACACCGAGAGCACTTCCCTTCTGTATCACCACATGATGACATCACAAGGTGGAACAGAGTGTTTTCGGTTTGAGAGAAGAACAAAGCCTAAATCTGCAGTTTGTTTGTGAGTTAAACATGTGAGAATGAAACAAAAAAACACAACTCCAGGTCTGTTTGTGATGAGGAAACATTAGAACAGAGATAGAAAATAGCTTAACACAAGTTTTAATTGAAAATCTGGTGAGTTTGGTTGATTCTGAGATAAAAATACGACTCCAACTTTTTACTTTAAGCTGTGTAGTACTATTTTAAAGTTGTAGTATTCCCTCTGCTCTCAAAACACAGTGTGTGTCGGTTTTGGTGTATTTGTTTTGCACTGATCCAGGGCCCAGGGCGTAACTCCTGTTTCTTAATGCTCACATGGACACAGGTTTTATATGGATTAGTTTTACACATGAGGTTGGGATCCACTTTAAAGCTACATCATGTAACATCGCTGCTTATTGTCTCTGTGGTTATCATGAGGATGTGTTTGTGTTGCACAGTGTGGCTTTAAACTTACATTTCTGCAGTTACAAGTGTTTTTATTGCTCAAAAATAACTCAAGAAACACGAATTCTTGATATGAGCGGGGTCGTCTTTCCACTGATCAGATCTGTAACTTGTCTCCATGGCGATAAGATATAATGGTCAAGAATTACCTCAGAGCGCCGTCCCAGGACCTTTCTTTGGCGCTTTTCAATGTGGATGATGTAACCGCTGCACACAGATAAATAAGTCCACTCAAAGGTTTATCTGGTCCAAAAAAAAACACTTTTCTTCAAAAAATATGACAAGAAAACAGAACAAAATGAAACTGAAACACCGTCATGTCACATACGGCTTAGGCTGGAGCTGTGGGTGTGTGTATTTTGGGCTCATAAAAAGGAGATTGAGAAGAAATCTTAAAATTGCTAAACATTTCAAGCTTTCAACCCCTCACAGTGTCACCCAGCTCAAAGTACTGACCGCTGAGGTGATCCCCAAACCCACCAGAGGGGGCGACATACTCAGGAGCACAGAGGGAAACGTGCAGGATGGAGACTCCAGACGACCACACGCCCCCTACAGGTTTTCTGTGTTTTTATAACTGCTGACACCTGGTTTCTTCATGTTGTTGTAACATCTCCAAAGCTCAAAACGCTCTGTTCCACCTTGTGATGTCATGAAGTGGTAGTTTTCAACTTAGCAGCTGCCTTTTTAGCTTTTGTTCAGTAGTAGATTGTTTTCAATTCCAGACTCAGCGTAAATGATCCAAATGATTAGAGAAATGAATGAGTGTAATGGTTATATTTGATTTGTTTACATGGTTTTATTTTTCTTACATCGTTTTTTATAAAAAGCCGTCGTTGTGTTTGTGTTAAACATCTAATTCATTAAACTGCTCTGAGTCTCACCAAAGGACTGTCACAGGTGGAATTCACACTCAAGTAAAATATCTGTATCACATGCAAAAAAATCGCCTTACATGAAAAAAGTCGACTTAAAGTATTAAAGTACCTGTTTAAGTACATCTTTAAAGAATGAAAAGTAAAGTAGATTTTACTTTTCACTCTTTAAACACTTTTACTTAAGTCGATTTTTTTCATGTAATATTTTTAATTTTACTTTTACTCAAGTATTTTTTTGCTCAGGTATCTGTACTTTTACTTTTTACTCTTTAAAAATGTACTTAAACAGGTACTTTAATACTTTTACTTTTACTGAAGTTGATTTTTTCATGTGATACTTTAAGTAAAAGTATTAAAGTACCTGTTTAAAAATGTACTTACAGGTAGTGAAAAGTAAAAGTACAGATACCGGAGCAAAAAAAAAAATACTTGAGTAAAATTAAACGTATCACATGAAAAAATCTACTTAAATAAAAGTATTTAAGTACCTGTTTAAGTATGTTTAAAGAGTAAAAAGTAAAAGTATCACATGAAAACAGGTACTTTAATACTTAAAGTATCTCATGAGAGAGCAAAAAATACTCAAGTAAAGTCAAAGTAAAAAGTAATAAAGTACCTGTTTAAAAATGTACTTAAAGAGTAATGAAAAGTAAAAGATACGAGGGCAAAAAATACTCGAGTAAAAGTCAAATTAAAAGTATCTCATGAAAAAATTTACTTAAGTAAAAGTAATAAAGTACCACAGATTTGTGTGAATTTCTGAATTTTGTCCAACAGAAACAACTTAATCATTTTTTTGTATATTTTTGTTGCTTAAATTACAAACGTTAAAAATAAACCCTCAGACTTTAGAGCAGGTCCAAACTACAATAAAAATACTTTTACTTACCCACTTTAAAATCTACTTACAGTAAAGTACAAATACAGTACTTTTACAGCGAATAATATTTATCCATTTTATAGATTTTAATTTGACAAAAAAAGACGTGGAGCCTGTTTATTGGACACAGTTTTCTACAGGATTTATTTAAATGAACAAAACCAGGACATGTCTGTTTTAATGAGCATTTATATAAGAGAATAATGATAAAACGAGCACATTTATAGCTTCTAATTCAACAAAGGAATGAAGTTGAGCCTTTTGCTGTTTGCCAAATGCCCCGAGGAAACCAAACCTGGCTTTACGGGTTGTTGAGCTATGAGTGAAACGCACTTAACAAAAGAACGTGAACTAAAAATGTCAAAAAGTCGTTGGACCTGTTTGGACAGACAAAGAGCGGAAAGGCAGGGCTGCTGGAAAACTCCACAAACGCACACGGCTAAAAAAGAATCACTCAAGATTCACACAGAAATGACTTTAGTGGCATTAAATCGAACACAAAGCTGCAGGAGTGACTTTGATGCTGTGTTTTGAGACAGAGGAGCAGACGTTGGCGAGATAAGAAGAAGAAGAAGAAGAAGAAGGAGACGGAGCAGGTGGAGGGGGCGGAGTCTAGCTGAAGGTAGACAAACACAGTAACGACGCTGATCCCAGGAGCCGGAGGTAAACAAGATGAACTGCTAACACGGCTCCTCCTTATGAAGATCACGGAGATGTGCTGAAGAGGCAGAGAAACGCAGAAATCGGAGAGAACATGAGTGTGGAGTTTATGTTCTGACTGTGAGAGGACAGCGCCGAGAGGAGAGAGGTAAGAGCGGAGCGTTTACTACACACCTCATGGGAAATTGAATTAATTCGCTGGATTTTTTACATTTTTTCATGAATGTTTGATCATAACTGAATATTATCAATGAACAAATTTCGTATAAATAAATAAACTAAAAAATATAGAAGTAAAGAGTTAAGAGCAGAGCGTTTACTACACACCTCATGGGAAATTTGAATTAATTCGCTGGATTTTTTACATTTTTCTTAGTTATGATCAAGCATTCATCAAAAAATTAATATTATAAATGTACAAATTTAGTTTAGGGTAAAAAATAAATAAATACACTTAAAAATATAGAAGTAAAGAGTTAAGAGCAGAGCGTTTACTACACACCTCATGGGAAATTTGAATTAATTCACTGGATTTTTTACATTTTTCTGAATTATGATGAAGCATTTATTATAAAAAAAGTAGGGTAAAAAATTATAAATGTACTTAAAAATATTTGTTTAGGCTCAAAAAATAAATACAAATAATCAAAAAAAATATTATAAACGAAAGACGTAAGAGCAGAGCGTTCACTACACACCTGAATAAATTCACTGGATTTTTTACATTTTTAATATTTTTTTGATGAGTGCTTGATCATAACTGAATATTATCCATGAACAAATTTAGTTTAGGCTAAAAAATAAATAAACTAAACTAAATATAAAGAAAGAGGTAAGAGCAGCGCGTTTAGTACATACATGAATTAATTTGCTGATTTTTCTTATTTTTTCTGATGAACGCTTGATCATAACTGAATATTATCACTGTATCACATTTAATTTAGGCTAAAAAAAATAAATAAACTAAAAAAAAATAGAAGTTGCCAGATATGCCAGACAAATTAATCACATTTTTTCCTTATATTGATTAAAACATTTTTTGTTTGTTTTATGTTGTGTTATTAATGAGACAAAATAGAAAAATAAAACATTCTTTGTCATTTAAAACTAAAAAAAAGCACAAATTCCATAACTCTGAAGATAAGCAGGTGGCATATCGTACATCTTTCTTTTTATAAGCGAATAAATCAATTTAAGTAATGTATGGGAAGACACACGTTTAATGCCATAATATGGAACATTCATGGTAAAGCAGTAACTGAATATTATAAATGTACAAATGCTGTTTATGCAAAAAAAAATAAGTAAATAAACTAAAAAAGTAGACGTTGCCAGATATGCAAGACAAATTTATCACATTTTTTTCCTCATATTGATCAAACACAATTTTTTATTTGGTTTTATTTTGTGTTATTAATGAGAAAAAATAATAAAAAAAAAACATGATTTTAATATTTTACTCTTTCATTAAAAAAAATAAATAAAATTAAATAAATAAATAAACTAAAAAAAATAGAAGTTGCCAGATATGCCAGACAAATTTATCACATTTTTTCTTATTTTGATCAAAACACATCTATTTTTAATTTTATGTTGTGTTATTTATGAGAAAAATACAAGAATAAAATATGATTTTAATATTTTACTCTTTAATTTAAAACAAAAAAGGTCAAATTTCTTGCTTCAAAGTCTGAACGCTGCTGCAGACCCAGACATGGTAAATGTTCATATTTTTATTTAACGCTTTTTCACCTTAAACTTTACAACAAGGAACTACTCACACATTCACACTCCGGCTCTCTGAAGTGTCTTGCCCAAGAACACGACAGCAGTATTCATTTGTCACACGGCCAACCTTCAGATTAGTGGACAAACTCTACCAACTGAGCCGCTGTGGCACAGATGCTTTTAGTGACAGAGGATTGACTTTAGACACTTTGGATTAATGAAAACTACAGGTCTAAACTACAGGATTAACAGGTTTTATATTAACGCCGGGACATTATTTAGTTTTTATTCTTAAAGGCCCATGATACTCTATTTTCTGATCTGATTTAATGTTGTTATCATCACAAACAGACCTGAAGTTGTGTTTTTGTTTCACTCACACATGTTTAACACACAAACCTGCATATTTACACTCTGTTCCACCTTGTGATGTCATCGTGTGGTAATACAGGAAGTGCCCCACTGTGTTTTTAAACTCCACACACCTTCACTAGAATCATTTGGGGATTCCAGCTGTGAAATTGACGATCTCTACTGAATAATAGGTAAAACGTGGCTGTTAACTTGAAAACTACCACTTCATGACATCACAAGGGGGAACAGAGCGTTTGGAGATGTAGACAGACTAATACTAAAGCGTTACTCAAACATGTGCAGGTTTAGATTTCGAAAGCTTTCTAAATCAGCACAAACAGAATAATTAAGAGCAGACAGTTGTATTTAAAGCTGCACACCACTCACCGGTCTCCATGGAGATGTCGCTGCCTTGCCTGAAATGTCCCACAGTGTAGCATTAACTGTGTCTATACAATTACTTAACCGTAGCTGTTTTTATTGGTCAAAAATAATCTGAGAGAACTCGTCTCTCCACAGACCTGATTTGTCACTTAGCCTGGTGACGTCATCTGCTCGTCTCCATGGAGATAAATATGTTTAGTGTCATAGTATGGAACATCAAGCAAAACAATATCAGAAAAGTTTCGCAGTGAACCTTTAAATTTAGTTATAGATTTAGTGCATAATGGGAATAGCCTATTAACACCTAGGTCAATGTTTGAGCACAGGTTTAATGCCATAATACGGAACATTTTCAGCAAAGCAATGACTCCATAACTCTGAAGATAAGCAGGCGGCGCACCCTACACCTGTCTTTCATATAAGACTAGATTAAAGTTTTTTGTGCATTGTCCCTGAGCAAATAAATTAATTCAAATTCACACCAGAAAAGTTACACAGTGTATCTTTAAATTTAGTTCTCAAAATCTCGATTCAAATCAGTGCATGAGTCGGAGTATTAACACGCAGGTCAAACAACAGGGTCTGCTGTTTTTTATAAATAATAAGTAATGTTTGGGAAGACACAGGGATATTTAGTTCTGCACAGAGGACAGGTTTAATGCCCTAGTGTGGAACATTTTCAGTAAAGCAGTAATTCCATAAGTCTATGAAGATAAGCAGGTGGTGTACCCTACTTCTTTCTTTTTATAAGGCTTATATAATTAATGTTTTTTGTGCGTATCCAAGTAATGTATGGGAAGACACAGGTTTAATGCCATAGTACGGAACATTTTCGGTAATTCCATAACTCTGTGAAGATAAGCAGGTGGCGTACCCTACCTCTTTCTTTATATAAGGCTAGGTTAATGTTTTTTGTGCATTGTCTTTGAGCAAATCAATTCAAGTAATGTATGGGAAGACATAGGTTTAATGCCATAATACGGAACATTTTTGGTAAAGCGTTAATTCCATAACTCAGATAAGCGTGGCGTACCCTACAACTTTCTTTTTATAAAGCTAAGTTAATGTTTTTGGGGGGTTGTCTTTGAGCAAATAAATCAATTCAAGTAATACAGGAGTGGGTATGGGAAGACATAGGTTTAATGCCATAATACAGAACATTTTCGGCAATTCCATAACTCTATGAAGATAAGCAGGTGGCGTACCCTACACCTTTCTTTTTATAAAGCTAAGTTAATGTTTTTGGGGGTTGTCTTTGAGCAAATAAGTCAATTCAAACCGGAAAAGTCAGACAGTGTAGCTTTAAATTGAGTTTTCTGTACATTGCTCATCAGCACAAAGGTCTGAACCACAGGGTTGGCAGGTTCTATGGGATATTTAGTTCCCTTTGGGGCATTGTCCTGTTTAAATATTGACCGTGGGGCGTCTGAGGCTGATGCTGAATGAACCCGTGTGTATATTAGTTTACATGTACACGGACATGTTTGGAGTGCTGGCTTTTATTGGTGCATTGTGGGTAATTTTGTTTGCACAGAGGGCGGGAATTGCTGCTGTGGAAGTGTTGTGTGGCAGTAATGTTGTAAAACAGGTTCAGGCGTCTTTGACGTAGCGTCAGCTGAGATCAGGTGGCCTTTCACAGGAGCGCACTTCTGGGAATGTTACCTTTTAGTGTTTGGATTATTGTGGGAAAAACGGCCAGCGGCGGCTTTTAAAATGGAATATCTCTACCTGTGTCGTCAATACTAAAAAGTCCATTGAAAGTGTGATTTATGATCTCAAGGAAACATTTTTCATATGTTTTTATTGATGTATGAACAAATATAGGGCTGGTATTTAGACAACAAATGTATACACGCTTTAATTTTCATGTAGCAAAAACTAAACACAATAAGGAAGACGTATTTCTGACAGTTTAAACATTCTTTTAACTAAATAAAGATGCATTTTGGCCTCTTTTACATCATGGACTGTATAAGGAAGTGGACTAAGTGAGTGTGACGTCACCCACAGCGTTGAAGCCCATCGAAGCTAGTAGTTATAGCGGCTAATTTGCAGTCCTGGTTGCATTTTTGGACTTCTGATCACGAGTATCATAGCAACCAAAGAGCCAATCCAGAGCGAGGTTATTGAAGGTAACGCCCCTTCCCTCCCACATCTCTGGTTTAGCCATGTCAATCAAATCTGTTCCTAATGCTAGTGGGAGTGATCTCGGTGAAAGAAGGCGCCGGATTTGTCTGTTCTTATCTTCGTTTACTGATAAAATAGCGAAATAAAACCCCCAGGATCATGTAGAGGGTTAATACGAACATTTAAGACCAAAATGACGAGTCTGACAGCAGCAGGTACAGAGAGAGGAGTGACAACTTCTCGATGGAGCCGGGAGTCCGCCCATGATCACTTCCTATGTGCAACACGGCGCTAGCTAGCGTGTTAGCTATGTCCATACAGTGAACATTATGGTTGCTAGGACTAACCGTCATGGACATACCTTTGCCTTGTCATATCTGCCTGCCCGTGTCCAACCAGGAAGTAAAATTATTCACCTCAGAAACAGAATTAAAACTGGACAAAACTAGGTCAAGATTTTAGCGTTTCAGTTTTATTAAAGAATATATGAATTCACAATCAACATAGTGTCATAGTTCTGCCTGTTTATCCCCAGTCCAGCTCCGTTTTCCAGCCTGTTCCGGTCTTTCTTTTGTTACCTCCCTGTTTTCCCTCTTATTTTGTTAATCAGCTCAGGGTAGTTTATATATATTCTCCTTCTTTTCAGTCAGTCCTGGCTAGATTATTGATCCGACAAGCTCTATATTGAATATTGCTTTTCTGCAATTCTGAACCTGCATTTATCCCTGTTTGACTTACCCCAGCCTGTTTCCCCTGTGAGTCCCCAGTATAGAAGAGATTTTCACTGATATTAAATAAGACTAACATTATTCCTCAGTTTCTTGTTTCCTCTCCTTGTTTATTGCCTGATTTACCATATTCAGTATTTCTGTTGTATTTACTAAGGCGTTTGACTGATCTTTGTGTTGCATTTGAGTCCAGTTCATCTGTGTGGTACATAATATGAACATTGTGGCAGTAAACGTGTATTTTATTGAGAAGATGCTCATGCAAAACTAACAGATCTGGTGCTTTATTACATACAAACTGACATAAAACCAGTCTGATATTATAACATGTGCAGGGCAGTACAGGACAGGTATAAGTCTGGTCTTTACCTACAAGATTAAGTCAAAAATATTTCACTTTTACACATAGTTTTTGGCTTGTATGTTAACTTTTAAGCTACAAAGTACTCTTAACCTGCCATATGCACTTTAACAATAGAGTTAAATGATGCGCAGGGGCCTCTATAACCACAAACTTGTCATATTAATCTTACGGCTTAAAGTCCTTTCATCTGACAATAAGCACGACTTTGAGGTTGAATAATGGCACCACTTTCTGAAGCTATTGTGAAAAAAACTTGCTGCATGTGGCTAGAGCCAGTAATTATAGAGATATTAACCGTAAACTAGGTCAACAAATCACTTTTAAACCATGAGCGCTTTAAAATGTGGTCATGTGATTATAAATGACATTATTACTCACAGATATTAACACTACAGTGAAACGCCTCATTCAAACTGATCTGGGTCTGGAAAGGTTTACAAAATCAAACTTTCGCTGTGGTCTTAGGGCAATTTTCCACTTACATGACAGAATTATATGGATTTATATGGACCACGATAAAGAGGAGAAAGCGTGGAGAGAGTTAGCTTGAGTTTTCTGGTGTTTTTGAGTGAGATTTGAATAGTTTTGAGATCGTTTTGGAGTTTCAGACAGAGTAATTACACCATAACACGCTAGAAATGTTGTTAATCGTATCCCCAACTCAACCTTTACTCAGTATTAATCTTATCTCGAAATATGGTTAGCGTTTTTATTGGAAATTATAAGTAAACAGGGCGGATTGTTCAGAGCACCTGGCGTTTACAGGGAGTGAGAGCAACAAGCAGGACGTGTCCACTCCTGTCGATTATGTCAAGTTTGAATAAGCAAACAATTATCATACCATTTAACTTCATAATGATTATAATATAAAAGTGAATCTAACAGGTTTGACGACTCATTTCCTTAAAACTGTTAACGCAATTATATTTAAAGTCTTGCCTAGTTTCTTTTAGTGAAGTTTGTGATTTTATTCCTGGTTGGATGGGCGGTAAAAATGACCTACGCTGCTGGTTAAGTTACCAAATATTAAGTTAACAAGGGCCAAAGCTCGTCTAAATCGCACAATAATTAAGATTTGATAAATAAAAATAAATTATAGCACCTTTATTTTGTTAAATTGATGTTTAAACTGTCAGAAAAATGCCTTCATTGAGAAAAAATGGTCTGTTTTTGAACTACTTTTTGTATTTTTGCACTTTTAACTGATGTAAAACTATGATAAATTTACCCCCCAAACTAAGTCAGAATTAGAAAAAAAAAAAAAATATCTCTGTCAAATGTACTTTAGCCGTGGTGCGTCTGCAGTGATGTTTAAGGTGTGACGCCCAGACTAAATAATAAAAGATAGTATTTTGTAGAGGTAAGAAAAGCCGCAGTCGCTGGTCTAAGTTACTGTCTGATCTCGGCTCCTCTTTGCAGCTTCAGAGTCGTGTTACGATTCAGTTCATCAGAGAAAGAGGAATGAAAAATCTTGTACTTGCACATTCTTTGGCAAAACCAGATAATTAATTATGCAATTTTGAGAGTTAGCTTCTTGTGTTTCTTTAGCTAAAACGAGTGAAAAATGAGGAGAAGCAGAGGAGGAATGGCTTTGTATTTTGTATATATACTGTATTATACAAAAACATATTAGGATAGAGCCTTTTTATGCCACTTAACCTTTTTTTTTTTTTTTTTTCAAATATTTAATTTAGTACAAATTCTTTATTATTTTTATTAAGCTCATTTTACTTTCATATTTAGGAGACTTTAACTGAGCTACTGTGATAAAGTCATTTCTATTCTGAATCAATAACAATTATGATGTGTTCATGCGAGGTCCTGGTTTGGTCCTGGTTTAATCCTGGTTTAGTCCTTGTTTAGTCCTTGTTTAGTTCTGGTTTAGTCCTGGTTTAGTCCTGGTTTAGTCCTGGTTTAGTCCTGGTTTGATCCTGGTTTGGTCCTGGTTTGGTCCTGGTTTAGTCCTGGTTTAGTCCTGATTTGGTCCTAGTTTAGTCCTTGTTTGGTCCTGGTTTAGTCCTGGTTTAGTCCTGGTTTAGTCCTGGTTTGATCCTGGTTTGGTCCTGGTTTGGTCCTGGTTTGGTCCTGGTTTGGTCCTAGTTTGGTCCTGGTTTGATCCTGGTTTGGTCCTGGTTTGGTCCTGGTTTGGTCCTGGTTTAGTCCTGGTTTAGTCCTGGTTTAGTCCTGGTTTAGTCCTGGTTTAGTCCTGGTTTAGTCCTGCTTTAGTCCTGGTTTAGTCCTAGTTTAGTCCTGTTGGTCCTGGTTGGTCCTGGTTTAGTCCTGGTTTAGTCCTGGTTTAGTCCTGGTTTAGTCCTGATTTGGTCCTAGTTTAGTCCTTGTTTGGTCCTGGTTTAGTCCTGGTTTAGTCCTGGTTTGGTCCTAGTTTAGTCCTTGTTTGTTCCTGGTTTAGTCATTGTTTAGTCCTGGTTTAGTCCTGGTTTGATCCCAGTTTAGTCCTGATGTAGACTTGGTATAGTCTTGGTCTAGTACAGGTTTATTTCCAGATTTAGTCCCAGTTTAGCCCTAATTTGAATGTTTTCTTTGTATAAGTGTGAAAGAGTCTTTGTGCTATAAACAGGTGCATATTATAATATACTTTTCTTGTTTCATTTTTAACAGGATGTCGTCTTTACCCAGATCAGACTATCTCTGCGACCATGGAGACACCATCTGTGGTGAGTACAGCGCGAGGAGGAGGAGGAGGAGCAGGAGGAGGAGGAGGAGGAAGATTTGTGTTTACTGTAAATACAAAACAAAATACACTCAAACTGATGCAGTGTGAAGGTCAATTTGTTCTACAGTTTGAGTTTGACAACTTCTGGATAAATAACTGAATGTTTTAGACAGAAAAGACTTTGTTAATGCCTAATATATATGCACACATACATATATATATTACACACACACAAAAATACAAACACAGACTCATTCAATTCATGACAATAAGACTCCCTCTGTATCAGACCAGATCATGTCTTTATATAAAAACTTAAATTTATAAATACTTTGGGACTGCTTTTGTTTTAAATCCAGAGCATTCCACAGTTTCAGCCCACACACAGTCAATAGTGTAAGTATAACATTTCCATAGGCTCTCAAATTGTAAGTTCTCTCTATAAGAACAAAACTCTTACCACGTTACAGGGTTATAACTTATTGAAGGCTCTTGAATAATATAACTACAGTATAATATTTTACAAGGTCGTGATTTTTTATAATAATGGATGAAAAGATTGTGAGTATGATCTAGAAAACCAGCCTTGAGAACGATCCGCACGGCTCGTTTTTCAATAAAAATAACATTATATCATCTTTCCATGATATTTTCTGTCCTCACGTCCCCAGGTGCGACACATGACCCTCTCTGTATTTCCTGGTTGTTTTGTGCAGAGATCCGTGTGTACGAGCAGGAGGTGATCGTGGTGCCCATCCTGCTGCTGGCTGCGTTTCTGGTCACTCTGGTTTTCGTGTTGCTGATGCGTTACTGTCCTGAAAGAGTCGACAAGATACGACCCGAGAATCTGAAAAAGTCTTTCCGGCCTCAGCACAACCGGAGAGTGCTCAGCGGGATCGATGGTAAGAAACTCAAACACAGAGATGATGTATCGTGTGCTATGGACTTGTGTTTCTATGAGTTTGTAGTGGTCAGGGGTAGAAGTTTGGTGGTTCAATCCCATGTTTTATCCTTGGGCAAGACATTTCTCACTCCTTATCTATGTATGAATTTGTCCAAGTGATATGTCTACATGTTCTTATGAGTTTAGGTTCAGCTGAAGTTCACGAAGTTCTTGATTTATTAATTAAAAAAAGAAAACAAAAATCCAAATCTAGCTTTTGTGTGCAACTATTTCTGGAAATAAATCACAAATTCAAAAAGCCACATGCTATAAATGTGCAATAGATAATATACGAGCAAAATGTGCATATATGAATGTACTTCAAACTCTTGTCTTGAGACTTTTGTGTTAAAACCCCCCCCCAAAAAACTCATTTATTGACTGAAATCCTTAGAGAAATTTGAGCTATTGACAAGTGAACTCGTTATTTCTCTATTATGTGACTTTCTGAATAAAAAAAATTAAAAAGTAAAGTTAGTATGACAAAAACAGCCAGATAAAAGACACACTTTATATGTTGAAGTTTATATTTTTGTATTCTAGATATTGAGTTAAAATGGCTTGTTCTTTAATTCTTGTGACCTATTTAAGTACAAATAACTGGCATTGTTACTTAGGAAAGATTTACTGTGCATTTTGTTATAATTTTGTCATGTACGGTTATTCACGTCCTGATTTCATTGTTAACTAGTGTCACACTGTTGTATCTATCCTCGAAAAAGACCAGATTCTGTGCATTATTTAATGGTTGGTTCTTATAGTTACATTCACTGTTAAAATTTGGTGAGTATAACTTAAGAATTATAGGAGCTACTGAAGATGTAAAAGTGTCAGTGACTTTTGGGCCGCCCTGTACTTGTTCTGATAGCTCAGCGATATCAATCGATATATGGTTTGCTCAGTATCTTTTTTCCGATACTTCTGCCCTTTCGTTAACTCACTATTCTCTGTTTATCCCAGCTCCTCCCGGGATCAACCCTCTGGAGCATGAGAGCATCGCCTTGGACATCCCCAGCTCCTACTCCACCTTCAACCCTCCCCGTGCCACCCACCCCTCCAGCATGTACGCCTCCTCCAAAAGCCTGCGCCTGCCCGTGGACCCCGCCCCCCAACCAGAGGCTTTCAGGCCCAGTTACGTGCCCGTGGTCCAGCCCAGAGAGTTGCCCCGTCCGAGGTTACCAGAGAAGTTTAACCTGGTCTCGCCTATGCCCACGGCCTTCTCCCTGCGCTCCGACTCGCCCGTGTCCCTGTACAGAGCTCGTATGGACAACAGGAACGTGGTGCTCCGAGTGCTCAAAGGTAAAATACATTATTACATTATTATAGGCAAGGAAAGTTTATCTGTACAGCACAATTCATACACAAGGTAATTCAAAGTGCTTTATTTACAATGAGAAAGACATTAAAATCACAATTCAACAAATCAGAACCTAAATAATCACAAATAATCATCATAAAATTAACATTAAAAGATTAGTGTGCAGGATAAAACTCTTTCAGTCATATTCACAGATAAACAGAACCGTTTGAGCCTGGATTTAAACATCGTCAACGTCGAGGCCTGTGTCACATCTTCAGGAAGAATGTTCCAGGTTTTAGCTGCAGAAAACTCAAACACTGATTCAACATGTTTAATCCTGGTTCAGTCCCAGTTTAGTCCTAGATTAGTTCTACTTTAGTTCTGGTTTAGTTCTGGTTTAGTCCTAGTTTAGTCCTAGTTTAGTCCTGGTTTAGCCCCGGTTTAGCCCCGGTTTAGCCCCGGTTCAGTCCTGGTTCAGTCCTGGTTCAGTCCTGGTTTAGCCCCGGTTTAGCCCCGGTTCAGTCCTGGTTTAGTCCCGGTTCAGCCCCGGTTTAGTCCCGGTTTAGTCCCGGTTTAGTCCCGGTTTAGTCCTCAGAGTGTGAGACATGTCGGATGTTTTAAGTTAAGTTATAAGTTATTAGGTTGTAACTGACAAAATGGTGACTTAAAAGTGGGAAAAATCGTTCATTACTTTTTGTTAAGTTTATCCAGAGTCTAGACAAACTACTTAAATCTGTTGATTTGTTGAATTATAGAAGACATATTATGCTTTTTGGGATATTTACCATTAAAATATAACATATGTATGCATGTTTTTACAATTATAAACCGATTTATTGAGCTAAAATGATTTTATATTAGACACAAACACCACATCAAAACTGGGATCAAACTGGAGTAAATGTGAATCTAAATCTGGATTTGAACAGGACCAAGCCAAGTCTGAGACAGGGCAAAACTGGGATCAAAGCGTAAAAAAGTGTGAATGTACCATAATAAACAAGACCCAGTGCCCCACAGGTTGTCGGTACAATCTCAGGTTGTGTCCTTGGGCAAGCCACTTTACTCACCTTCACCTCAGCGTCTGTGTGAGGGTGAATGTGTGGTTCATTGATGTAAAGTGCTTTACTCGTTGGAGGTAGAACAGTGTTATTTAAGCGTGTGTTCATACTAGTCCTGGTTTGGTTTTGATGTAGACTTGGTTTGGTTCTGTTTCAGTCCTGGTTCAGTTTTAGTCCAGTCCAGGCTTAGCTCTAACTTTGCGTGTGAAAATTCCTGTAAAATCTCAAAAATGATTGACCAAGTATATAAGACTATAAAAACATTAAAACCAGGAGCAGGTGAGTGTATTACAAGTTTGTTACTAGATTATTAAATTGCGATTGTGTCACAAAAATATCCAGTTTTGTGTTTCCTTGGAGTGTGTTCCATTTTTGTGAAGCAAAACAGCTAAAATCCTCTTTCCTGTCTCAGTTTTGGTGCGTGTAATTGTGAAGGAACTGATGCAGACCAGGTAGAAGAAGTTTTATCTGACATCAGAAGGGGAAGTACATCACAAAGGAGCCTCCAGTACTTATATATTTACATACTGCCTGTACAAGGTGACATAGGGGTAGGTCGTTAACTGTTACCAGAAGCTAGAATATGTCACTGAAAGAATGTTTGCAGTCGCTGAAAAGATGGATTGCAAAACCTCTTGTCACAGAAGTAACATGGCAGGAAGGAGATCTTAAAATAAGCCTGTGTAGCATCTTAATGAGAAACAAGTTCACCTCAGTGTTTGAGACGCAATATTCAACACAAGGTTTAAAAGCAGAGAAGTAAAACAAAAATCATCCAGTCATGTGATGTGGTATTAAATGTTCTGGTTTCAGTGATTAACAAGCAGCAGGTGAAGGATTCTGGGAGTTTTTGAAGTAGTTCCTCATAGATAAGTTTCATACAGTGCTGTTGTTTTCTAGAGAATACGGAAATGGGTTTCGAAATAAAAAAAGAAACATAATAATTGGATATGTGTCTGAATCTCACTGTTCTCTGTCCCTGTATGTTTTAACTCTCGTTCTGTATCCTTTTCCCTCTGCCTGCTCTCAGACACAGCCGATGCCTCCGAGCGTCACTCCTTCTTGGGCTTTGCGTCGTTCCTGGCTCAGCTCGGGCCTCACCCCTTCCTCCCGGAGCTGCTGGGGGTGGTCTCTCTCAGAGCACCCCTCGTCACCGTCATCGAGGAGCTGGAGAACAGGGACCTGCTGAGCCTGCTGTGGAGATGCAGACAGGTAAATGTAGGAATCATCATGAACTAATGCAATAATAACCCATGTACTATTATTATAACATGTTACTGTGTTTTTACAGGACACAGAGCCTCCGTGTGAGATGACTGAGAGGAAAATTTACACAATAGCTACACAAGTGGCCTCAGCACTGGTCAGTATTAAACCAAACATCACAAATAGTTGATTCGTTTTAATAGTATCACTGTTTTTGTTATAGAATGTATTATGTCACGTGTCTAATTTGTGTGAATGGATACTACTTTCTTTTCTTGTATACAAGTCCATATAAAACATTAAATAACAGGAGCAGGTGTGTGTAAAAGTTAGTGACACAATTGTAATTTAATTATCTAATAACAAACGTATCCGGTTTTACTTTTTCTGTGAAGCAAAATAGCAAAAAGCTCATCTTTAGCCTTATACAGTCATGTGATCTGGTGTTAAATGTTCCGGTTTCATTCAATCCAATCCAATCCACTTTATTTATATAGCACATTTCATAAACAAATTGTTTCCAAAGTGCTGCACAGAGACACAGTGACTAAAAATAAAAATAAAAAGAACAACAATGAAAATACATAGATACTCATTTAATTTCACTAATCTTACAAAAGTAAAACCAGTAAAATCAAATAAGCGCAACTCTATAAAAAGTACAAAAAAAAATAAAAAATAAATAACTGTACATAAAATCAATATAATACAATAAAACTCATAAAAATAAAAAATAAAAAACACAGAGGACCACACAACTCACGCGGTGCTAAAAGCCAGAGAATAAAAGTGGGCCTTAAGACGAGACTTAAAACACTCGACAGTGGGAGCTGTTCGAACGTGAGGGGGCAGGGCGTTCCACAGTTTAGGTCCAACCACAGAAAAGGCCCTGTCCCCTCTGGTTTTAAGTCTGGTCTTAGGCACCACGAGCTGGAGCTGGCCCTCAGACCTCAGAGCGCGCCCCGGGGTTCATTGATTAAAAAGCAGATGAGGTACTGTATTCTGGCACTTTTTGAAGTAATCCCTTCAGAAATTGCAGAAGTCTTCCAAAGTACCCAAAATAGTCCAGCAATTAGTAGTTAAAATTCATTTATTTGGCGAAGCTTTGCCACAATAACACAGTAGAACATCTATCGACACGTGTGTTTAAAAACTTCTGTTCACCTTTAACCAGTAGTGGTTGTTAATACATTACAAATTAGCTTCTACATTAACTCAAAATAAGCCTTTGCACCTTCTAACACCTAATGCCAATTACCTGCCCCTTTATGCCTGGGGTTTCCGCTGCAAACATGTAAACCACAGCGCCCCATAGAGGCTGGAGGTGCAAAATGGCTCCTACAATGACAATTATTTATTAAAAGTCATTATTCAGATCAATCTTTGCTGCCGTTTTGCTACTTCACCTGAGTATTTACAGGTCTGTTTCCCAAAGACACCTGGAAAAACATGTATTCTTACCATGAGCAGGCTGGCCTCTCCACAGATTCGACTTGTAACTTGTCACCGTATAGATATTCTAGACAAAGCATAACATTTCCATGAAGACTAGCAGGTAGCAGACCTTCCACCATAAAAGTTAGTTTGAATATTAACAAAAACAAAGACACTTCAAATGTAATTAAGCTATTTCGTCCTCTTTATCTCTTTATTTCTGTGCATTTAGGAGTTTTTGCACAGTAAGGACCTGCTCCACGGGAACATCCGAGCCCGCAGCGTCCTGGTGAGTAAAGAGTACACGGCCAAACTGTGGGGGCTTCACGGAGTCTACACCCGGAAGAACCAGCAGGGCACCCAGAAGGACGACCCCAGCATGAAGAAGTGGCAGGCCCCAGAGCGATTAGCCAAGAGAACGGCCACCGCCAAAAGTGACATGTGAGTGGGAGTCGACGAGGAGACCAAAAAGACGTGATTAACAATAGTTTAAAGGTCCAATATTACGCAAAATTGACTCTTGTGAGCTTTAAGTTATGTTATAATGTTGTTACGTCCTCAAAAACAGACCTGGAGTTGTGTTTTGTTTCATTCACGCATGTTTGAGTAACACTTTATTATTAGTCTGTACATCTCCAAAGCTCAAAATGCTCTGTTCCACCTTGTGATGTCATGAAGTGGTAGTTTTCAAGTTAATAGCTCCTTTTACTTTAATTCCATAGATATTGCCAATTCTAGGTGCTGAAATGATCCAAATGATTCTAGTGAAGGTGCGTGGAGTTTAAAAACACAGTGGAGCACTTCCTGTATTACCACATGATGACATCACAAGGTGGAACAGAGTGTCTTCAGTTTGAGAGAAGAACTCAGTCTAAATATGCAGTTTGTGTGTTAAACATGTGTGAATGAAACAAAAAAAAAACATAACTCCAGGTCAGAAAACAGCGTAATATGGGCCCTGTAATTTCATAGATTTTTTTTTAATATAAAACAAAAAAAATTATTAACTTTAAGGCTCTGCACTTGATTTTGAATGTTTCAGTTTGAGCAGTTAGCCCCAAACAATCTAACAATGTCCTTTCTCTTACTCTAATGTTGAACCATGACAGACAAACGATTGTCATGCAACAAAATTCCTTGGAAAATTCCCAAATCCCACTTTTTCTGTTTTATCATTTGTTTTTGCAGTTGGTCATTTGGAGTCTTGCTGTTTGAAATGGCATCACTGGGTAAGTACGCTCGATTACACACAACAGACTTCAACCTCTCGTGGATTTCATCTGTTACGTGAAACTGAAACGTCTCATTCAAACATGTTTCAGGAGAGGCTCCGTTTGCAGAGATCCCTGTGAATGAGCTGATACAGTTTCACCAACGAGGGAAAAGTCTGAAGAAGCCGCTAAACTGCTCCAATAATCTGTAAGTATCACCGACTTATTATAGTATTTGGGATTTATTTTCAAAAATGTTCCTAAATCACTTCACATCACACACACATGTACCGTAAATTTCAGACTATAGAGCACCTGAATATAAGCCACACCTGAACATACAGTAAGCTGCAGGTTTTCATGTTGTAAAAGGAGATATTTACACAGAAAGACAATACACAGCGGGTTTTACTTATTTTTTTCTAAATTTAAGACACGTTTTTTTACAAACTGTGCCTGAAAATCGTCAGTACGGCACAAAAACGCCATCGGGATGAACACACTTGCAGGTTTAGAAAATAAAACGGTACCAACACTGACCATCTGCTTTTATCTTTTTACATCGACTAAGTTCTTCCCGCTGCCGCCTCCAACGTCGCACCATCGATTCCTTAATGTCAAACTTTCGTGCAGTGGCTCTATTTCCTTCTTTGATGGACAGATCCATTGTCTTTATCTTTAAAACTGCATCCTTTTCTTTTATTCGTGTGTTTTCCATGATGAGGCTGTGGCATGGTCCAAAATGACACTTCAAAATCAAAACTAGTGTATTCTTCAGAGCATAATCTTTCCCCACGTCTGTCTCACTTTTGCGTTTACTGCTAGAGAGCGCCCCCTGGTGGCCGTCAGGGTTCAAAGCGTGGGGAAAAAAGTTGCAGCTTATAGTCTGAAATTTACATTATTAGTAGTACTGACAACACTGCAGACTGATATTATGACTTTAGCAATAGTTAAAACTGCAAAAACATTTAAATTTTATGGTAAATGATTGGTGGTCACATTTTTATACAGCGCTTTTCCACCTTCCATTCGCTCACACATTCATACACCAGTGGGATTCGAACCAGCAACGTTCAGATCAGTTATTTATACACCTCTTTTTTTTTCCCTCAGACACTCCATCATTAAAAGCTGCTGCCACTGGAAGGAGAGTGAGCGCCCCCTTTTGGCAGAGCTGAGCAAAAAGCTTTCGTCTGCGGAGAAAGGTGCGTCTGACAAACCCATAAAGTCTCCTGGACCTGTGAACATAGAGCAGTACCTGCAGGAGGCAGGCTACGGAGAAACCAACAACTACACTGTGTTCTGACCCGCCAAAGATAAATGTTGAAGTAGAGGACAAAAAAAGCAAAAGAAAAAACACAAAACTATAATTTCAAGACTAGATTTTGAGTCTTAAAGTAAAGATTTGATGCCAGAGTGAATACATGCACTACACTGATGCTATAGCAAACTCCTTTCTCCTGTACAATCTTCATATAGTTTTTATTACAATATTGGCGTTTTTATTTTTATTTAGCCTTAACTTAACTAAAAATTATATTAAAGTAGCAGTTTTACCACGTGGCCCATTAGGATCAAGACTATTCAAAACTGCTCTGAAAGTTTTTATTTATATTTCCAATGAGGATCGAGTTTAAAGATGAATTTTGCTGTTGAGCCATGTCTGATTATTGATCCTTTTTAAATGTTTAACCTGGTTTATGCTCAGGGTGGAGTCACTTCTCCATGATTTTATGCATCATGTTTGATTCATTACTGACATTTAACACCAACACGACTAACACCGGCACTAACAACAGCAACACCACCACCAACAACACCGACACCACCACCGATAACACCACCAACACGACTAACACCGGCACTAACAACAGCAACACCACCACCACCAACACGACTAACATCGACCCCAACACTAACAACACCGCCAACATGAGAGCAACAACAGATGTACATGTATCAACACCACCACTAGCACTAACACCAACACCAACAACATGACAGCAACAACCGATGTACATGTACTAACACCACCACCAACCCCAACAATAATGCCAACAACACCAACACCAACCAACAAGACTAACATCGACCCCAACACTAACAACACCGCCAACACAACAGCAAAAACAGATATACATGTACCAACACCACCGCAACCAAAAACACCACTAACGGCACCAACAACACCAACATCACCACCGCTAACACCGCCAACACAACAGCAACAACACTAACAAAACCAACAGTTGTACATTATGAGGCAACAACACAAGTGGATTTTCTATCACTTAAAAAAAGAAAAATCTCCTGTATATATTGACGTTGTATGAAGCCGTTTGAGTTTGTGAACACAGGCTCTTGAAAGTTTACGAAAGGTGAAGGACGTTGGTAGAATCATGGACATAAGAAAGTTTAAACTTGAACAAAATGTGCTAAATTATTTTATATTTAAATCTCTTGTTTATACTTGTTACGGTTCTGTTGTTGGGAACTGGAGAAATGTAAATATAATATATCGAGCTGCAAGTCACTTTATGATAGTTTATAAATCGAATGAAATGTGTGATTAATAGATTTGTAAAGGCAGAGCGTGTAAATGAACAGGGATGGGACAAAAACGCAACAAGACACGAGGAGAACCTGGAGCAAAGCCACTGGTCTGACCTAAAGTGGCTTTTAAAACAAATTTTACAAATATTATTGATATTAAAGGACCTGTATCTGATTTTAACTCATTCTTGTTACGATAATTCTCTTTAAATCATGGTTAAAGCTGCTAAATAACAAAAAACATTAAATATATGTAACCTATAATCTAACATAGTATTTACTCAGGTTATTTCTAATACATAAGTTAGCATCAAGGTCACCTCTATTGTGTAATCAGGCTCATTGTTGCTAAGAATCATGGGAAACCAACTGCCAGACACTATCCTAGACACTTTATTCTGTCATTGTATATTTCAAATGAACAAAACCTCAAATTGTAGGCTTAAATTGGAGAAAGATAAGGAAACGACTACATGAGAATATCGCAGCAGCAGAAAGGACTGAAGAAGAAGTGGGCGGGGCTAAAAGTTCAAATTAAAACATGTTTCTTACTTTCGTGGTTTGAAATCAGGTACAGGGCCTTTAATAAACTCGGTAGTCTCTTCTTCCTCTTCAGGTTCACCTATGACGATACACAAATGAAGCATAAATGAAGTGTATTTTTTTAAACAGAACAATTGTACACCCAACATCCAAAAGTCCCATCCCTAAAAGAAATGTTTACAAGATCAATGTGTAAAAAAAATAATAAAATCCAAGAAGCAAAACCTGCTGTAGTTTGGTCAAGTTTATTGGCAGTACTGCATTAACACAGAGAACCTCCACATACACACTTCTTTCAGGCAAACGAAGGTTAAAGCTGCACCATGGAACTTTTCTGGAGGGGAATCTGGCACTTTCTTGGAAGACGTTATTGCTTTGTCTGTAATGTTCCACAGTATAGCATTAAACTTATCTTGTATTTCAATTATAGGTTTTTGTTGCTAAAAAAATACCTGCAAAATCATGTAATCTTTCCAGGAGGTGGCTTGCCCCTCCGCAGATCTGACCTGTAACTTGTTCTGGTGGCGTCACTTGGTTGTCTCCATCGAGATAAATAAATTCCACACAAAGCAGTAACATCTCCGTGGAAACAAGCAGGTGGCAGACCCGCCAGAAATGTTACATGGTGCATCTTTATAGTTCGTAGAGCTTTAGTGGAAAACAGTGGAAAAATACATTTGTAAAAAACATAGAAGTACAAAACTAGATTTTCAAAGTGTAAAAACTATCTACTTTATAAACCAGGTCTAGTCTTATGATTCCTCCTGGATTAAAACAGCTAAACTTTGAGACTAGAAACACTTTACAATAGTTTCATGGATCAAGTTAAAGCACAGTGAAAACGTCAAAAAGCGACTGTTTTCACCCAAAGGTTCAGAGTAAACTTGAATACTTTCTGTAGTCAGTTGATATTTAAAATACTTTCGTGTTTTTCTTGTAACAAGAGTTTGCACATTCAGGGTTTACACCGCAAAAAATACATTTATATGAAGGAAACTGGCTTGAATTCAGAATTTATGAATTGATTAGCTGATAATTTCAGATTTATTGAGTAAGCTTTAATACTAATTTGAATTTTTGGGGGAATTTGGACAAAAAATGCCAGTGGTACAAGATTTATATAATTTTTACTTAAAAAAGGTAGGGTACGTTGATTTTTTTCTTTAATATTTCAAAAACAGTACTTAACTTGATAGCTGCAGACATGGGTAACACTTTCAAATTGTATTCTGATTTTATTTTAATTACAAAAGCAAAGTTGTTGATTTTTGCATTTTGAGTTTGTCCAATAAAAAAGCCGAATGAGCCACAACAGGTTTGTGTTTTGGGTTGCCAGATCCTACGACTAAAACCAGCTGGAAATAAACCTAAAAGAGTGCTCTCTGATCTGAATCCTCACTACCTAAACCTCAGCACTTGTAGCTAATCCTTAAATAGCATAAGCAGAGCCTCTAGTAGTAGTAGCACAGTGAAAAAGAGGAAAAGCCTGTCCATAGATACAGGTAAAACTTGTATGTGTTCTCTGTTTGTACATCGAGGAACTGGCAACCCGGGTTCAGATGTGATCGTAGTGTCTACACCCTACCTTTAATAACCATTTCAAATTCATATTCTGAATTCAAGTATTTTTTTTGCAGTGGTAAAAAGTAAACTTGTACATTCAACACTCCTTAAATGATTTGTTTGGATTATCGCTCGGGTTACTCGCGGAGGCTGTTGATGGAGGCACAGATCTTGAGCGCGGGTCCCAGTTTTATGTTCATGGTGGAGATGAGGTGGTCCTCGCGCAGCAGCAGCAGAGCCTGACCGTCGATCTCCTGGGACAAAAAGTGAGCCGCCAGTTCCTCACAGCCTGCGGTAAAATGAACAGGAAACGTCAATAACTGCTTTTGATTGGTGGCTTTTCAGATTCTAGGATGCGATGACGTCATGCTGCCAGAGGGGGCGCAAGAGCACGTTTTTCCCCCATTGATTACATTGTACTTTGTAATGAAATATCCAAAAGGTAAATGCACAAATGTTGAACCTGGTATTTTCAATTATTGCCTAAACCCAGGACTCGCTGTATTACAACACAATTTTGTATTTTAATATAAATTTTAGCTGCCTCCATCGGTATTACTGTATTTTCGAGACTATAAATCGCACTTTTTTCATAGTTTGGCCGGTCGTGCAACTTATACTCAGATGCGATTTATATGTGAAATTTTTTTTTTCTTCATTATTATGCATTTTTTTGGCTGGTGTGACTTATATTTCAGAAAATACGGTAATTAATATTGACCTACAGAATGTGGTGAGCAAAATCATGTCACATTTTAGTCGAGGCTTAATTTTAATAAGAATTGGAGGTGAAGGTTTTGCCTGGGATCCAGAACAGACACTTCTTCCATACTTTAACGAAGATGTGAGTCTGGTCTCCCTGTTTTCAAATGGGTGTGATTGACAGATGGATTAGCCAATCAGCGACAGGCATGGTCCATTTGTATCGGAAAAAATAAAGGAAAATAATATCACTGGGGCAGAAAATGAAGTTTAAATCTGTCAACTGGACAAATCGTTGACAGAACTGAAGAAGCGGCTCGGATGAACAGCAAAACGTCTTCACTCCTACAACAATTTGACAGATTTAAACTTCATCTTTTGCCATGGATCAGACCTGGACGACTGGGGGATTACACAGACATCATGAGGACAGAAAAACATGGCGGATTTCTGCAGAATAAATGCGTGAAGCACTAAACTTTGTTAATCTGAAGTGAGATTTTATTTGTAAATTATAAGACAAATGAGCACTCACTGGAAAAAAAAGGGATCTGACTGGATTGCACGACAGAGGGGTATCAGTCTGGATTTAGCAAGAACGGGTAAAGTCATAACTGAATCTTAAGTTCATACTAATATTCTATAGGTCTGAAGAGTGTGAGGCTAAATTGCAAGTTGCATTGATGGGTCTGCCACCTGCTTGTCTCCATGGAGATGTTTAAAATGTTCCACAAAATGGTTAAACTGAACCATGCTTGACTTTATGAATGGGTAAATATAGCATGAACTTGTCAGTGATTATATGGAAATGATCAGGTTTAATAATCGTTGTGAAATTACTTTTTGGCCTTTTTTCCAACCAGGCAAATGGAGACCAACTGGGATATGTGCACAGTGTTCATAACAAGGAAACAAGAAGTACAACCATTTGAATTTTTCTTTCAAACGAGTTATTATTACTTCATTATTATTTACAGTAAGCTTGTGAAATAAAAGGTATGAAAAAAATACACTGACCTTGTAGAGAGGAGATGAAGCGGCAGACCTCCTCCACGCTCCACTGCGCCGGGGTAGATGACAGAAAGCTTCCCCCGTCCATAGGCACTGATCCTGGGGCAGAGCAGTCGGACTGGGGGGCCTCAGCTCTGGAGCCGGAGCGCGAGGAGGTGGGAGACAAAGAGGCAGAGTCGTCCTCTCCATCACTGGACACCTCCTCAGAGTGACTCGACTCGGAGTTACACTAAACACAGGGTTAGAAATTCTACTTTTTATTCTTGAAACACAGAAGATGAGAAGAGCTGAGACTCAGAAACCTTAAGTGATTTTTTTTATAAATTAAAGCTTTTAATGAGTTCGAGGCATTGTCAGATTTTGACTGTTTTTCTCTATAACTAAATTTTGAAAAATATAAAGCCGTCACTTTCATTTCAAAGTCTAAAAGTAGTAAGTTCATGGATTTCAAGTGATGCACAGTTTAAATTGTTGTTAGAGCAATAAACAACTGATCAATTCATGGGGTTCAGCTTCCTGTTTATAGTAGAGATGCACCGATACTGAAAATTTAGCTGGATCGAATATCGGTTCAGTCGATATCCTGGTTGAACGTATAAATTGATGTAATAAGTCTATGTACTCGTTATAGTAGGCCCAGAAAGTGTCATAGTGTTTGAACTTTATTAGTCCTCGAGTATCTACTTGTAGGACTAATAAACAGCTACATCTGAATCAGTTTTGTCTTATATTATTTTTGTTTAAAGGAAATAAATGCTGTTTTCAACCTCTGCAATGGTGTCAGTTCATATCTGGTACTAGCAGATCCTTAAAGCCATAGTATCAGTATCGGTATCAGGACGCACCGATCCAACTTTTTCAGTTTCTAGTTTATAGACGCCATTTTGAGCACTTTTCACCATTCATAAAATATGTTTTCTTTTGATTTGTTGGTGCTCATTTCTGAAATCCATGTAAAGAATGATAAATGTCTTCAAAACTGCATCTACAAAGAGAATTTCATCAATTTGGAATGCAAAATAAAACTTTACTTGTAGGACAAAGTGTGAAAGACTTCTGCACTAAAGTTTCCAGGATGGCCCTTAGACCCTGTTCATTTCCCCGTGGATGGAGGTCACATGTTTTGCTGGTACCTTGATGGGCAGGTGTCTGTTTGGGACTCTGTTGGCTCTGGTGTCAGAGATGCTGCGGCGTGGGGCTCCTCTGCGTCTGGCGCCCTCTGGTGTCAGTCCTGCTCCGCTCCTCCCTCGGCTGATCCTGAAATGCTGACTGCAGCTCACATTATACCTGTGACAATACAAAACACATCTTTTACCTCAATGTAAGGTCAGATAAGACTTTACTGAATAAACTGTAAAGGAATTTCACTTGTTTTGGCAGCACTTAATACATTTTTGATTGAGGAAAAAATTGTGCAACTAACCCTATTTTTGTTTTTTCCAACCCTATATTGGTATCAGAAAAACTTCACGGATAAATCAGGTAAATGTTTTTCTCATCGTTTTTTCTCTAGTGGGAATAAATGAGCAAAGAAGCTAAAGAGGTACCTACATGTTTACACGATATTATTATATATGTCTGAGTATCATATTTTCCGGATGACAAGTCTCACTTTTTTTGATAGTTTGGCCAGGGGTGCGACTTATACTCAGATGCAATTTATATATGAAATAAATGTTTTTTTTTCTTCATTATTCTGCATTTTTTGGCTGGTGCGACTTATACTCCAGCAAATACGGTACTTTTAAATGTGGAAATGTGGAGTATGATGTTTTTAAATGAAAGGATGGGAGAACGCATGATTTGCCTGTAATTGGATGGATACTTGAGTGTATTTTAATTGTTTGCAACTTGCCCGGGAACTGCTGGAAACTAGCTTTAGCTAAATCTGGTGTAAAGCATCTCAAACTGAAGAAGCGGCTTGGATGAGCAGCGAAACATCACTCCTACAACAATCTGTCCAGTTGGCAGATTTAAGTTTCGTCTTTTGCTATGATCAGACCTGGGCGACTGAGGGATTACAAAGAGATCTCTACTTTTATGAGATTAATGTGTTTGCACAAGGTCCCTGTTAAAATAAACCAATAAACTAAACAATCACCATGAAAAACAAGTAGTACATCCCACTAGTTTGCAAAAGTGTGTAGTGAAGTGGTAGAAAAGTTCACTTCACACATTAAAATCCATTTGTTGGCATTACTATAGATTAAAATACTGATGTTTTCAGCGTCTTTGAGTGTTTAGAAAAGTGCTGTATAAATAAAAAGTATTAAAATTATGATTACGATTATTATCGAACCATCTCTATACACAAGGAAGGAAAAATTTATGTAAAATAATAATACAAAACAAACACAAAACTTAACGATATTAATTTAACAAGAAAGAACACAAAAGTATCCTGTACCTCTTGGCGCATGTATTTGAACAGAATCTCTTGGAGCCTCTGAACTGACTGGCAGGAGCGAGGTTTCCACAGTACTCACACTTCCGCACTAAAACAACCCAAATAAAACATGGTTAGATGTATAGTTTTAATTATTTGACTTGACTTGTAGAGACTAAAATAAAAAGCAGAATTAAGGACTGTATTTTCAAACTCACATGCTGGTCCATTCTCTGACAGCGCCATGAGGGAGAAGTCTCGGTCTTTAAAGAGTCCAGCGACCTGTAACAGCATGTTTTAGTGAAATGTGGGTAAGAACTCTGCTTTCACAACACAACTTTCAAAACACTGTAAGTGGTTCATAGTTCAACACTGAGGTGGAGGACAGGTGAGCTCTATGGTAAGAGTCTTTTAACTGTCAAAATGCTGATGTTTCATGGTTAATATCTGAAATTATTTTTATATCTGGAACAAAAGCTGGTACAAAGTTTAAATCAGCAAAATTCTGCAAAATCGACTTTTTCGAGCTTGTAATCATGTTATAGTCGTTTTTTCTTTCTTGAACTTGTATTTGGAGTGATTCGTGTATGTTTGAGCAATCTTTAATTGCCTATTTTCAAGACACCATGTTGCCAATCAATCCCCATTATACGCCCACTGCTCTGTACTGCATTTTATTTTCTGTGATACATACAAATAATTGCGATTAACGATTATATCACAATAATTATTGTTGGTGACAGTTTAAAAATGTTCTGCATATGAATAATTACAATTTTATGAATATTATGAATAGGTTCCATATTTAAACAGCTGTTAAAGTATTGTAGTTTATAAGTGAAAACAACAGGGAGAAGCAGTTTTGTTCTGCACGTTCTGGTAGTGATGGACAAATAAGACAGAGCTCCGGAGCACGTCTCGTTCTTTCTGAAACAAATTGCTCCGAAGCTCTGCCTCGGAGCTCGTCTTGCAGCAGAAGCTCACGTGACCACAGTGTCGAAGTGTCGGTCCCTCCCCCTCCTGCTTCGCTCTGCGTGTCAGTCGCTTCAGTGAATCGAAGTGTTTAATTGGCTCAGCGAATGTTCCGCTCTGTGATTGGTTCAGAGCTTCAGAGCGTTCAGTGCACTTCTGTGGTTTGACAAGTGCTAAACTGCTACACTATAAAAGAAGCAACAATATTTCTGAAAAATGTTGGGTAGTGCGAAGTATTGTATGACGTTAGTGCTGATTTTGGCGACTTTTAGTGACTTTTGGCATTTGTTTCATTTCCGATGGCATCTACAAATGGAAAAAAGCGATCCATGGTTTGGGATCACACAAAACTTCTATTTCTTAATAAAAACATGTGATATATAAATTGTTGTATTTTTTATGTTCAAAATAGAATACATACTTTTTATGACTTCTAATAAAATAGAAAATAGAGTTTTGGGTTCCCAAATTATGGGTTGTGTGCTGGTTTGCAATGGTCAAATTTGTCCACTAGAGGTCAGTGTTTCTCCGAGGCCTCAGACACGTCGAACCATTTGAGACAATATTGCGACTGAGGTGTCAATGCTTCACGAGGCTCCATTCGCCCATTCCTACATTCTGGTGACACAATGGCGATTTACTTTGTTGCTGATCATCACAATTACATAAAAAGTGCCACTAACGATTACTGTCAACCCTTTTTATCACGATAAACAATATTACTGTTTATCGTCCCATCCCCAGTTACAGGTCACATCTGTGGAAAACCTAAACTACCCTGCTCTAAGTAAGAATAATTTTTAAGGTATTTTTGCAACATCAAATTGTAAAGATGAACACTGTCTTTTGAAATGAAAAGTCCTCGGTTACTCACAGGGAAAGGTTCAGCTCCCTCCTGGATCACAAAGCCCTCGATGAGGTGAGTGAGGACCTGAGGTTTGACCACAGCCTGAGGAAGAGGAGGACGCTCTTTGTCCCCCAGTCCCACTCTGGACAGTGGGGGAGGCAGGGACAGAGTCGGGGGAGACGAGAAGGCGGCAACAGCAGGGGGCGCTAGTGAAAAAAGGAAAGAAGTCTAATCAGTTTTGCACATATAAACATAGAGTTGGCTGATATGATATTACCGTAAATTGAATTGAAGTCTGAAAACTGTTATCTAGATAAATTAAAGGTGCCCTATGTAACTTTTCCTGTGGATTGGGATGTTATTACTTACCCTGGAATATTCCACAGTATGGCATTTAACTTCTTATCTTATCTATATTCTATTACATGTGTTTTTATTGCTCAAAAATAGCTTCAATAACATGCATTCTTACTGTAAGTGGTGTCGCCTCTACACAGATCTGACCCGTCATTTAGGGAGGGCACTTGTATGTCTCCATGGAGATACACAAGTTTAATGCCAGGTAGCTTTAGTTTCCCGCTAAAAAGGTTCATTAAATCTACCATAAACAAAAGTATAAATAAAGTGACAAAGACCTAAAATCCAACAAAAACTGAAGTGATTTCCTTCTACATCGCTCACCCTCGTCTAAACATAAATGTGTAATTCTTGTCGTTGTACCTGAGTCCTTCGGAGCAGGAGACAGAGGAGGAGCAGCGTCTTTCATTGACAAAGACTCGAGAGGTTCAGATGTGATGATGTCACTGGGAGTGTCACAGTCGGACTTCCTCTTCAGAGACCCAGCGACAGGTTTACTCTAGAGACAAGAAAAGAACGTTTAAGACACCGCGAAAAAACAGAATAATACTTGATTTCAGAATGATAATAATTGACAAGTTTAGAATATTTACTTAGATTTTATTTAACTAGTTTCTTACTGGTTTCAAGATAGGTTAGCTTACTTTAAAATAAACTTCTACCCTTTTGGCAATGCAATGATTTAAATTATAAAAAACATGTTAGTCAGAAATGTAAATGTGAACTAGTCAAAATTACTCAAATTAAGGTTAAAGCTGCACTATGTAACTTCTCTGGCGGAGTTCTGCCACCTGCATTGCAATATATGTCACTGAACACACTGATTTTATTGCTAATAAAATAAATTCTTTAAGGAGGCTCGCCCCTCCACATATCAGACCTGTAACTTGGCCTTGTGGCGTCAACTGCTTGTCTCCATGGAGATAGACAAGTTTAAAGCAGACCTACTGTGCTTGTGTCTGCTATATAGCTATAATCTCTGACACCCGTCCATCGTTATGCTATAATTTGCTCATTTGAAATCACATTATTCATCTAAAACGAGTTAATAAAAGAAACGAGTCTGCTGACTTCTGTGTTAGAAAACTGCAGAGCCCAATAGGAGCTGACGTCGCTGTAAATGTAATGACAACAAACAGTCTGCACCTCTGATGGACGGATGAACATCACACCAGCGAGTAGTGGACATTTTCTTTTCAATTTGTACCAAAATGACTACGCAGCGCTCTCAAATCTAACATGTATTATTGATAAAGAAAAAAAAAACTGGAGAACGGGGATTGATTGGCAAGATGGTGACTTGAAAATAAGCGATTAAAGATTGCCCAAGCATACACAATTCTCTCCAAAAAACACTTCGGGTGGGTAAATGCTGAGGGGAAATGACTATAATATGGTTAAAAGCTCTGAAAAGTAGATTTTGCATAATAGGTCTGCTTTAATGCCATATTTAATTAACACAAGCTAATCACTACCATCTCTATAGAAACAGACCTTTAAGATTAATAATTAGACTTTAAGTAGTTTAAACTCAACAGAGGTATCACTCACTGTAAATAATAAAGTCTATTGCCTCTGTTATTCTCACCATATTAGTCACGTTGTTGTTGTTGGAGACACTGGCCGTCCCTGTCTGCTCTTGGACTGTATTACTTCTCACTTGAGCTAGAGCCACCGCTTGGGCCCCGCCCCCTGTGCTCTGCCTGGCCCCCACCAACTGCACCGGGACGTGAGGCGCGCTCTGCCCCCCTGTGGCGCCCCCGCTGGAGGGAGGAGCGGGCAGGATGGGGGTGGGCAGTCGCGGTGGGGGCAACTGCACTGGTAAACGATGACCTTGAGGAGTTTTGGGTTGTATAGGCACTGGACCTTTATCGGAAGTGGCGTTAGCTTGTTGCAAAGGTTGAACGACTAAAGTTTGGGTGTTCATATTGGTTTTTGGGGTTACCGAGGCTATGGGGTAACCTTGAGAGGAGGTAGTAACGCTGGACGTAGGGACTAAAATGACTGGGGTAGAAGAGGGTGAAAGGAGGAGCTGGGAGAGGGGGAGAGCGGAGGAGGAGGGAGAGGGGGCTACTGATGCTGCTGGGGTCACTGTCATGGCCGCAGCGTTTCCGGTCTTGACAGAAATATTTGGTTGTTGGTTAAACGGTTTTGTTGCTTGTTGTTGAGGTTGAACTTGTTGCTGTTGAGGCTGTCCAAAGTTCTGCTGTTGGCTGAAGCAATCTTTCCTCTCGGGAAGCTCAGATTTCACTGCTAATGTTCGTGGAGTGGATGCGTGGTGGAGAGCGAGGTTCTGGACCTGGAAATAAACAGATTGTACCAAAAAACTGAATTAGTCAAGTCACATTTATTTATAAAGCACATTTAAAAACAACCACAGCTGCGCAGAGTGCTTTACAAAGGTGAAATTAAGTGCCATCTTATAAAACAAAACGCAAAAACACAACACAGTAATACAAATGCAAGAGTCCCGCTCAGCTCGTGTTTAAACCCAGTGCAAACCAATGAGTTTTGAACAAAGATTTAAACATATTTAAAGATTGGGCTGTTCTAACACACAAAGGAAGATTGTTCCAGAGTCTGGCACCAGCTACAGCGAAAGCCCAGTCCCCTCGGGTTTTTAGCCAGGATATTGGAACATCCAAACTCATCCGGTCTGCTGATCTTAAAGTTCTACTGGGAACACTGAAGCTCAGAGAGAGGAAGGCAGAGAGGGGCCAAACCATGGAGACGTTTAAAAACCATCATCAGAATCTTAAAATCAGTCCTGAAGCTGACCGAGAGCCAGTGCGGAGAGGCCAAAACAGGAGAAATGTGCTCATATTTCCTGGTGCCTGTGGATGGAGCCTTGGTCTAAACCACAGTACAGCATTAGTATTATTGAAAATCATAACAAAGCACTGTTTATCAGCACTGGTCAAATTATGATGTCTTTAGATTTTTACATCAAATCTAAAACTCGAAATAGACCAATTGAAAAGTTAGAGAGTAGATCTGTAATATTTCTAAAAAGTCTTCAAGCCCAGACCCCCAAAATAACCATGTGAACAACACAGGATCTCCCATGAAAATGAAATGGACATTATAATTCTTAGAGTGAAAAATTAAAAATGTGTTTATTTGGGAAAGACTGGAGAGACATGAGACGATGTTGAAATTTGGTGCCACGATTGTCTTGGCCAAAATGATTGCGATAAAGTTGCTGACAATTTGAAAATGTTCTAGATATGAATAACTATAATACTATGAATTCCATGTTTAAATTTTTAAGTATTGTACTTTGTTATAAGTGAACGCAACAATAATCTAGCAGAGAACATCATGAAGAAGTAGTTGTTTTTCTGCATATTCTGGTGATATAAAGACGATTATCTCTGTTGGCGATTCTCATGGTTAGATAAAATGTCCCATAAACGAATATTGTTGAGCCTTTTTATCAGGATAAACCATAACATTGTTTCATATCTCATCCCCACTACTGGATAAAACTTATAATTAGTCATGATGAAGTAATCCGATTTCTCTTTGCAGCACTACAGTGTAAGTCAACAATAACCCTACGGTGTATATGAACCATAGACTGTATATATAAATGTGACATGAATAAACCTGTTAGCATTGACTTTGGCGCCAATTCACTTTACATTACAAAACTGTGTCCCCTCTCTCTGTAACCTCCTGCTATCAGACTTGTCATTTAAGTCGATCCGGGCATTTTTATTTAGCCATTGTGTCCGTAAATCAAGATATGAACATTAATAACAGACAAAGACAGCCGCCTTCTTTCCCCGAGGTCACTCCCGCTAGCGTTGGCAACAGATTTGATTGACAGCGTTGCTAGGGAAGGGGCGTTACCTTCCACAGCTTCGCTCCTGATTGGCTCTTTGGAATTCCAACCAAGCGTTTCATAGCAACCAAATATGGGCGACGTCACACTCACTTAAGCCACTTCTTTATACAGTTTATGATATGAATTAATAAATGCATGTGGTGTTCAGACCTGGTCGTTGTCCGTCTGGTTTCCTCCGTTCGCAGGAGCAGCTTCGTGCGGCTGCTGCGGCTGAGCCTGAGTCACTGTTGCCACGGTTGCGGTGGCAGTTCCTCCAGGCATAAAGATGAACTGAGAGGCCAGAGGAGCACGGAGGGACCGGTTCACCTAAAGAGGAGAGAGATGGACAAGATTATTCTACAAACACTGGGGGAAAGCACTTAATTAAATATTATTGGGGATTCTTGCAGTTCTTCAAGATCAAGATCCATTTTTATGCACACAGAACCACACCGAACCTCAGAAAAACCCCTCAAAGTATAAAAGTCAGTAGCAACATGTCAATAAATATCAATAGATAAACAGTCATGTAAATAGTACAATAAATCATTTTAAAAGTGCTGAGTGCCTAATCCAAAGCAGCAAAGTGGACATGATAATAAGTATTTTCTTCCATTAATGGTTAAAAGTACACTACTTTTCTAGCAGCTGAACAATCACGTGTTTGTCTCCATGGAGATCCACAATATGGCATTTACTTATCAATTCCTGTGTTTTTCAAGGGACTTCTGAGTAATAAAACTGTACTGAATTACTGTCACTGAATGCCTCTCCACACTCTTTCCTCCCATTTCACATTTACATACGTCCTGCTTATAAAACCAATTATTAAAACTTACTCTCAATACATCTGTCCTTGTCCGGCGGAGTTCCCCCCGATGAGCACAGACTGGTTCAGGGCTGTAGTTGTGGCGGAGGTGGGGGGTCCGTGGGGGCGTGGGGTGGTCCCTCCTGCAGAAGTGGTGCTGAGGTTGACCTACAAAAATACATTTATACAAGTTTAGATCGAATCGAATCATAGCTGAAACTAGGCCTGTCACAATAATACGTTTTAAGTGAGAGATCCCAACAAAAGATAATATTAAAAGTAGCTGTACCAGATTTTTTCTGTCTTTAAAAATGAAAAGCGGTTAGCCGTGGTCCAAAGTCATGTCTGACTGTCCTTACTAATTCCTTGCATCCTAGTTATTCACTGCAATGACTTCATGAGAGCGTTTCACAACTTTTAAAAGGCCAGATCAGAGTTTTGCCATCACAGTAATGGTAACAACAATTAGCTGCTAAGAACTGCTAATACAATATATCTGTACTGTACAAATTACGCTCAACTACACAGAAATAAATCGTGTACAGTCACTTTACCTTTTGCCACTGACACAATGACCCTAAAGTACAAACATCATAATAAATAATAAATGTTTCTAAATGAATCCTGAATCATTAAAAGCATGAGCTTAAAGAAATACTTTAGCATTTAATTAAAATGAAAAAGACATTTCCTTTTACTGTTAAGAAAATGTAAAAAGAATAAACACAAAAAAATAAAATATTGTTTCATCTATTATATCTATACTGGAGTCTGTGTAGGATGCATTCAGACTTCTACTGGTTTAGTCCTGGTCTGAGGTCACAGTCCCTGGTCCTAGTCTTGGTTTAGAACAGGTTGGGTCACCGGTCCTGGTCCCCCCGTCCCAGGCCCCCCCCGTCCCAGGCCCCCCATCGAGAACAGGACTAGTCCCTTTAGCGTGGTATTTGTGCAAGTGTGAATGCAGCCTTATTTATTATCCTGACAGGCCAAACCAAAACACGGTTACACAGTTAAAAGCATTACTGTTGAGGCTGTCTGTGACCCGCTGTTACTCGGAGTATTGGACTGCCGACTTGCAGCGAGCGTGGCCTGTTTAAAGACATCACATTCAGAGTTTAGTGGCTTTACGTCACTATTAATTGTAAAAAATAATTATAATAGTTTCAGATGGTGGTCACCTGTTGAACAGCTGCCAGGTTTTGTAGCTGGGCACTGCTGATCTGCTGCTGGAGCATGAGCTGTTGAAAGTACTGAGCAGCATTGGGCTGTCGCTGGAGAGCCTGGAGAGCCTAAAACAACACAAGCACAAAATGTTACACCAATGAACAACGTCTGTGTAATCCCTCAGTCGTCCAGGTCTGATTCATAGTAAACGCCAAAAGTAAAATCTGTCAACTGGACAAAAAGTTGCAGAGAAAAGTCTTCTCTCCTAGAACTTTTTTCTCCAGTTGATTAATTTTACTTTAGGCTTTTAGTACCAATGAACAAAGTGGAAGACATCTACGAGTATTTGTTTATTTGGTTAGGACAGTAAACGAGCGAACAGTAGATGAGACTTGCAGTGGCAGCACCTTCCTTTTTATTATAGTCACTGCTGTTGCACTTTGGTCAACTGTGGTCGTTATATTACACAAAATTTACTCATTTTTATGTTTTATGAGTGTTATAATGCTGTTGCTGTTCCTCAAAAACATACCTGGAGTTGCGTTTTTTTTCATTCACATGTTTGAGTAATTCTTTATTATTAGTCTGTTTACGTCTCCAAAGCTCAAAATGCTCTGTTCCACAAGTTGTAATATCACGAAGCGATCATTTTCAAGTTAACAGCTCCTTTTACCTTTTGTTCAGTAGAAAGTGGTAATTCCAGGACTGAAATCATTCAAATGATTATAGTGGAGTTGCGTTTTCAGTTTGAGAGAAGAGCTCGTTTTTGTGAATGAAACAAAACACAACTCCAGGTGTGTTTGTAATAAGGAAACGACATTATAACAGATCAGAAAATAGCATAATATGGCCCTTTACATGTGCTATATACAAATACATTTTGACTTGACTTAATACACGCCAGATTGTAGCCATGAGTTACTTTATATCCACATTATCGTATTGACACTTAAAATAATAAAAGTCGATACTGACAAAAATGTATATGGTAAATGGCCACATTTTTATATAGTACTTTTCTACCTTTAGGCCACTTTTTACATCAAGGAACCACTCACTCCACTGACACTGGAGGCGAGGTGGATCAAGTGTCTTGCCCAAGGACATAACGACAGCATTCATCTGTGGGAGCTGCCAAATAGGGCTGGGGATCATTAAGAAGTTAATATGAAATAAACCTATTTTAATCATCAAAACAGTCGTCAAGTATCAAAATATCTTTCCTCTAAACAAGCCACACAAATGTAGCGCTGTGACAGAATAATTTGGTAAAATATTAAAAAAAGAAACTAAAAAAAAAAAGTCTTGGTGATATATCGATACAGCAGCCCACGATATCGACACTGTATCATTAAATGAAACAATGCGATATATCTATATTTCAATATTTTTGCACAGCCCTACTGCCAAACCTGTAGGTTGGTGGATTTGACCGCTCAACCAATGATGTTTTTATGTCGAGAACGGGATTTGAACTTCTAACCTCGGATCAGCGAACAAACACTCAACAAAATGAGATATATGGCGACAGTAGCTCAGTTGGTAATTATCTCAATAACAGTATTCAAGTGATTTTATGGAAGGCATCAGAAATGTGCTAAACAGTGACCGTACAGTTTATGGTTGAGGTCCAAGTCTCAGGTATATTCAAGTAACACCAAGAAGAAATATCACTAACCCCCATATATCCTCTTATTTGAAAGAGTACACAAGAGATTTTTTGCAGCCTTCTGAAAATAGTTTAACTATAGACAATATACTCAAGACAAGCTTTGACATATCTCCAAAACAAATGCTATTTTAGTGATTTTTTTATGCATCTCTCTTTATATATTTCTACTCACAAACCCACTCACTCTTACACCACAGCACATCGACACAGTGGTGAAGAAAGAGCAGAAACCAAAGCAGAATTATCAACAAAAAGTATTCTAAATGTACAACACTGTTAAAAATATGTTCTTTCATCGAGATAAGCATATACATTAGTATTTTTTTTATATTTCTATCTCTTCTACTCAACTGAAAAGTTTTAACAACCAGCCCCTTCCGCTCCCCTTATATAATTTAAGGGACTGCCCCCATACGGGTAATCAACCAATTGCAACCATGAAAAAAAAATTTAAAAATCACAATCAGACCCCAATGTAACCACAATATTGAACATAATTGACTTAATTCACCAGCCTTTTGTGAGTTAAAACACATGGACAATAACTAGAAAAACAAACACTAAAATGTAACAATTGTATTCTATAAATTCTGACATTTTTTAGCAAAATAAGTTACACCTCCTAGAGTTTACTTGAACCTCCCTCTATCTTCTACTCACGAACCCACTCACTCTTATACCACATCGACACACATAAAGCCATTCACTTAAAAACCTCATCTGTTCTTTATAAGTGAAGTACTCACCTGAACAGCCTGCCGCTCATACAGAGACATGTGGGCGATTTGAGCAGTGCGAGACGTCCCACTGTTCTGCTGAGCTGTTCCATTTGCAGAGTTGTTGTTTTGCTCTTCATTTGAATCCATGTCAGCACCTGTGAATATAACGTTTAATTATGATCTAAAATCAAGTCATTATATTAAAATGATTAAAACTATCTTAAAACACATTTGCACAGTCAACAGTGCAACTAACCATCTGACAATGAGCCAATATCACATTACATACATTCAATAGAGGTATTTACACATATATTGACAGACAAAAACCAGAAGTGGGTGGTATTTAATTACATTTACTTAAATAATACACTAATTTTACTTCTCAACATTATTTAAAGTCAGACACTTTTACCTCGGCCTGTCAAAATAATCACTCACAATGTATTTTGGGACTCAGTATTTATTGTGTGTACTTTTTTTTCTTTTTCTGCAATATTGGGAAAGATTTTTGTTATTTTTGTTGTAATATGCAAACATTTGAGCTGTAGAAGGCTGAATAAATCACTTATATGGCTAATTACTGTTTCATTCGGCTTTTTACTTTCATTCAGCTCATCTCTTTTAATGAAACAGTATATTAAAAATGTTTTATATTGGATTATCTTGTTTTAGTGGCATAAAGTAATTTCATTATCATCAATATTTCTCTGTATTGATACATCGTGTTTCAAAATTGTGACAGGCCTGCTTTTTACCTCATTTTTTATTTTTTTTCTATATTGTAACAGTACTCTTACTTCACTAAAAGTCTGTAAGTAACAAAAGCTTTATGACAATAAAAATAACTTGAACATTTCTATTTCTTGCACCATTTGTTCATATGTTTTTTTCTTTTTTTTATCCTCATTCTTGTGAAAATAGCTAATTTGAGCATTTTTTTATGTATTGTCAGTCCAATTACATTAACATAAAATTATAAATATTACTCTTATGATTAGGTTTACGTGAGTATTTAATTAAATCATTACTTTCTACTTGAGTAAAATGAGTTTAAAGAATTGGCACTATACTCCAACCCCCTCTGACCACAACAACAACAGCAAAGCATGTAATTCAACACAGTAAACAAGCAACTTTTAAACAACACGTACAAAACTATCTGTAGCCTGTATGGACAAACCTATGGACCAAAACACGTGCTATAAAGATATATTCATTGAATAATCGCCACATGTGCCACTTTAAGCCTGAGTTTTGACTGTTTGAGTACTTTTACAGATGCTAACAGCGTAGCCATGATAGTAGCAGCACATGCTAACTCAAACTGTTCCAGCCCGCGCGCCAACGGCCACAGAGCGCGTGCCAAAGCGGGCCTGTGCGTTTACCTTTAACGAAGTTCAAACTGTAAATCCTATAATGTTTTACGTCCAAAAATCTTCGTGCGCAAACATCGAGGCACTTTTCTGTAAAATTTGGCTCCAACTTTCCCCCGCCCCGTCCCCTGGTTCTACACAGCCGCTTCTGTGGTTGGTCACGGTGTGGACTGCGCCCCCTGCTGGTCAGGAGGGACACACACATCACTTATATACGCACGAATAGAGCAGACTGTACATCATCTAGAGAAGTGGGGCATCACAAGTTATCCAATTCATGTTGACTGCCATTTTCAAATGTATATGTCCGATTGGGCTCAAATTCGAATCAGTTATAAAACTTTCTTGCCTAAACCTGCTCATACTGAGAGAAACTAAATGATTCACTGGGTTGCCATGGCGATGCACCAAAGAGCCCATGTTATCTTAATGGAAAAATGTCAAATTTTTTTTCTTATAACAACTTATCAGCTTCAGTGAAGCATGTGAAATTTGGCACAGTGACTCTTCAGGTCGTCCTCATCATAAAAGTCCAGGGGGCCACCTTTGTATTTTGCAGTGTTGCCATGGCAATGCCTCAACATCCATTTTGTGCATCAATGCTTCCAGTGTGTGTAGACTTTGCTTAATGACAAGTACAGCCCAAAACCGTAAGAGGAGGGCCGGGTTAGTTTGACTTCAGTACACTGGATACTTTTTACTTTTACCTCACTACATTTGAGAGCAGTATCCGTACTGCCACGACATTTTGAACAGGACTGAAAATTAAAAAGAATTTTATTACTGTTTGAGACTTGATGAACAGTCTCGGGGGATTGTTTTTAACATGTTCATAATCAGAGCAAAACAAAAATGAACAAATAAAAACAACTAGAAAAAAATCTATTCAATTGTTTCTGTTAAAGTACATTTTTAAGGGGATACTTTAATACTTTTACTTAAGCCGATAAAAAAAACATGGCTTCAACCTCTTCAAATGTAATTCTGTGTTGCATTGTCTCAACTCAAATGTCAATAATCAAAGTTATATCTGTGGTCAGCATTTGGTGTGTTGTCCTGTGTTGTTTTGTGTTGTTCTGTGTTGTCCTGTGTTGTTCTGTGTTGTTCTGTGTTGCTCTGGTTTGTGACAAAACAGATGGAAAAGCGTTGCACAGAAAACAGCCACATACCGAGGTGCGCTGGTATGTGGCGCTATTGTTGACTTGGCATTTTAACCCTGTTAGCAGAGGTGACTGGTCTGTGGAGCAGCTGACACAAAGCTGAGGGCTGCAGATTAAACAGGGCGATTCTTAGATGGGATGTTTAGACGCATTAAAAGTAGTGAGCGATGCTATATAAAAAATCCCTGTTTAGTTTTACCATAATATGTGATGTAAAAGGCCGCTCTGTGTGACTGGTTAAATGCACCTGACATTCAAAGTCAGGCCTGTTGGAAGAAGTTTTGGGGGGAGTCATAGGAGTAGCCTGTTAGGATAAGCACTATATCAATATCTGTGTAATCCCTCAGTCGTCCAGGTCTGATCCATAACAAAAGACGAGGTTTAAATCTGTCAACTGGACAAAAAGTTGTAGGAGTGAAAACGTTTGGCTGCTCGTTCTTCAGTTCTGGTCAGATTACTGCTGGACACTGCCTTATATCTGTCTGAAGAGAGGAGCTAACTTCACTGAAACTGGAAACACTTTTATCTCCAGTTTCAGCCTTAACGACCTTATTCAACCTGTAATGGATGCCTATTGTTCTCTTTGTTCCTGTTGGTTTTGGGTCTGAGGATGGAGTTGTAGATCGGTGAGAGATGATGTCTTAGGCCCTCGCTCCTGTTTAAAGAAGGATTATCTTTCCTAACAACTTTAACTTCCCTCTCAAACCGTTTCTTTTCTCTGAAGCAGCCTCTTGGATGAGCAGCAAAACGTCTTCACTCCTACAACGATTTGTCCTGTTGACAGATTTAAATTTCATCTTTTGCAACTATTTCGATTTATCATTCAGTGTGTTGGATGGAACGATAATTTTTGGGGGTCAGTATTTATCGTGGGTAGTTTTTCTCTGTAATAGTAAGGCAAAGTTGGTTATTTTTCAGTACAATTAGATTTGAGCTGTGGAAGGTTCAAACACAAACTTCTATGACTCTTTATAGACACAAACTACTTAAGTGTTCTGTTATATTTTAATTGGAGCCATTTTTAATTTCTATTTTACCAATATTGTACTTTAAGAATACTTTTTGGGGGATATTTCTGCTTTTATGGTTTGGTTTCAATATTATCGTTCATTCGTTTTTTTTCTCACTGTCTGACATGAAATCAGACCAAACTTTTCCTTTTAGGTCAATTAGTATTAACAAAATTATCTCTATTTGCTAAATGCCAGAATAATGAGAGAAGGATTTTTTAAAGTGTGATGTTTACATACATTTCATTAGTATTTGTACCATTGACTTTAAACTGTGTGACTTTGGTCAAACGTTCTGAATATCTTTCCACAAACTTCTCACAATAGTTGGCAGGATTTTGCTCAATTTCTTGTGCCAAGTCTGCAGGCCGTCTCGCTCATTCCTTAAGCCACTTTGTAACCAGTTTGGCGGTATGCTTTGGGTCATTGTTCCTTTGGCTGACCCATTTGCGCCCAAGCTTTAACTTCCTGGCTGATGTCTTGAGATATTGTTTCAGTATTTCCACATTCCAATGTTCTTTTCTCATGATGCATCTATTTTGTGAATTGCAGCAGTCGCTCCTGCAGCAAAACAAACCCACAACATGATGCTGCCACCCCCGTATTTCACACTTGGGATGGTGTCCTCAGGCTCACAAGCTTCTCCCTTTTTTCTCCAAATGTAACGATGCTCATTATGGTTAAACAGTTCAATTTTAGTTTCATCAGACCACAGGACATGTCTCCAGAAATGAAGGTCTTTGTCCGTGTTCGTGTGTGAATTTGCAAACAGTAATTTTTATGTTTGTTTTTTTTTCTTTTGAGTAATGTCTTCTTCCTGCAGAGTTCCTTTCAGCCCGAGTTGGTACAGTCCTTGTTTCGCTGTGGATAATGACACACTCTGACCAGCTTCAGCAGCATCTTCACAAGGTCTTTTGCTTTTGTTCTTGAGTCGATCTGCACATTTCAGACCGAAGCACATGGGCTGTGTGATGGCTGGACATTCCCACGGTGTTTATACTTGTTTATACTTGTTTGAACAGATGAACCTTCAGGCATCTGGAAATTGTACCCAAGTACCCACCAGACTTATGCAAGTCCACAGTTCTCTTCCTGAAATCTTGGCTGATTTCTTTTGACTTTCCCATGTTACACAATGAAGCGGTGTGTTTCAGGTGTGACTTCAAATACATCCACAGGTGTGTCTCTAATTAACTCAAATGTTGTCAATAAGTCTATCAGAAGCTTCCAAAGACATGACATCATCATCTAAATTTTCCTAAAGTGTTTAAGGGCATCGTAATCTTACTGTTACAACATCTGATTTTGAAGAAAGTTATGAAAAATTGCCTAAAAAAATCCATCCATCCATTTTCTTCCGCTTATCCAGGGCCGGGTCGCGGGGGCAGCAGTCCAAGCAGGGACTCCTAGACTTCCCTCACCCCAGACACGTCCTCCAGCTCCTCCGGTGGGACCCCCAGACGTTCCCAGGCCAGACGAGAGACATAGTCCCTCCAGCGTGTCCTGGGTCACCTCAGCTGGTTCCTTTCGACGTGCAGGAGCAGCGGCTCTACTCCGAGCTCCTCCCGTGTGACTGAGCTCCTCACCCTATCTCTAACCCACCCGCCTAAAAAATCCTTCACTCATTATTCTGGCATTGAGCAAATTGATATAATTGTGGTAATCATAATTGACCTAAAACGGGAAAAGTTTAGTCAGATTTCAAGTCAGACAGTGAGAAAAAAAAGCATGTGTATGTAAACGTCTGGTTTCAACTGTACTTCAACAATATATTGCACTTTATAATGTGTTGGGCCCCCCTTTAATATAAATTAAAATATAAAAAGAGGTTAAAATCTGGGGCCCCTAAAAACCTGGGGCCCGAGACAACAGACCCTATAGTCTTCCCTGTGTCAACTGCCCTGCTCAGAGTAGCCCATTGCTGAGGCCAGAAGATGTTGGTAAGGATTTTTTTTTTTTTTTTCCCCACATTTTCTTAAATAACAGAACGTCACAGTAACAAGATCCCTGTTCTAGTTTAATCCCTTTATCCCCCCAGCCCTAAGCAACAACAAAACTACCACCTTCACGTTTAACTAATCGTCTAACGTTTATTTTACAGTTTTATTAAAATCCATTTCATACATTCACTCTGCAAATGAGTGCACTTAGGTGTCTATCTACCAAATGTGTAAAACTATTATCAAGAACAGTATGCAGTATGTGTAACTCCCATATGTAAAGCTGAGAAAGCAAAAGCAGACACAAAGAAACTTATTTTAGATCTAGAAACTGCTGGGAATCCGTACTTTTTGTTGCTAAGCTAAAATAATTTAGCCTATAATATTGCCCTTATAAAATTAAAACATGGATGACTTTCTATAAAGACAATCCCTTTCACTTTTCAGTAGCAGTTTACACACATTTGCAACGTTAATATTTAAAATCCAAACTGCAGAATCACAACACATCCATTTACTAATCAATTTAAGTGCTCTGTTACAATAGACCGTAAAGTGTACAAATATACATATATCGATATTACATTCGTTTTAAACTCTTTGGAGATGTAAGCGCAGTGTTGATGCATTCGGTCAGAACAGTGGCTGCTGTTACATGCACACTCTAAATGAGATTATTACCACATTTCTTTTATTTTACGCTATTAAAATCCGCTAATTTTTGTGTGATCATGGTCCCTCTGATACTCGATAATCAGATTTAGTGGTTTAGCGCGTCATTTAATCATCTTAAAAGTTCAGAAATGAGTTCATAATCATATTTTGGTGTGCATGTGACCAAAGCCAGTGACACATAAAACGAAAATACACTTGATATTTGTGTAACTCAAACCCATAACATCAGTGCTCAAACAAAACATTTGTAAAAGAAATGATGACAGTTCATGTACTCAAGAAAAGCAAAGTTACGCAATATTTCTTTACTTTTCCAGCTCCATTTGCACGTTCACATTTTCTGAAGAATCACTCATTGGTTGGACAGCAAACTTTTTACTGTAAAAAGCAGAATCGGGCTGTGTTTACACATGCACAAACACAACCAAAATTGTGACTAAACCAGGACTAAACCAGGACTAAACCCGGACTAAACCCGGACTTAACTACTGGACTAAACCTGAACTAAACTACTGAACTAAACCTGAACTAAACTACTGAACTAAACCTGAACTAAACCTGAACTAAACCTGAACTAAACCTGAACTAAACCTGAACTAAACCTGGACTAAACCTGGACTAAACTTGAACTAAACCAGGACTAAACTACTGAACTAAACCTGAACTAAACCCAAACTAAACCAGGACTAGAACAGAACCAACATAAGGGAGAGTTCAAACTTGTCCTGGTTAGTTTAATTTAGTTTAGTCTAACTTTTGATATAGTGTTTGTGCAAATTATACTTTAGTCCTAAATTTTAATTCTGATGTGGACTTGGTTTGGCCCTCTTCTAGTCTTGGTTTAGTCCTGACTTAGTCCAGTTTTATTTTTGTGTTTCCTCCTGGTTTAGTCCCACTTTTAATGTTGTGAATGTGCAAGTGTGAATGCATCTCAAGTCTACATCAGATCTAAACCAGGATCAAACCAGAACCAAACTAGACCATGTGCCACCTGTATGAGTAACATGACCTCTTCAGTCACTACTTAAGGTCCTAAATCAACAGAAATAACCAGACGTATGCACAGGGTTCAGTTTGCCTAGCCTGTGGAGAGTAAACAGCATTCACACAGTTTAAGTCTCTGTCAAAGTGAGGTCACATTGGTAGAAGGTGGTCATCCCTCTCCTCTGGCTCCTCGTCCGCCGGCTCGGAGCCCACTCCTCTGTAGGCGTTGGGCTCCTCGCGGTTTTTAGAGCGACAGACAAAGTCACAGCCATCCTGGACAAAAAAATAAATAAATTCAATTCAGTTTTATTCATATAGCACATTTAAAACACAACTTAAGCTGCTCAAAGTGCTTCACATAAACAACAAACAAAAGCAGATTTATATAAAATACGGCACATTGACAAAGAACAATTAAACAATAAAACACCAACATATCCTGCCGAGGTAGAATCAAAGGCCAGGGAGAAGAGGTGGGTGTTTAGTCTGGTTTTAAACTGCGCTACAGACTGAGAGGATCCGACAGGCAAAAGGAGGCTGTTCCATAGTAAATTAACACTATTTACTGCTACCCGGATACATTAGGATTCAGACGAGTTTTTCATGGTGTTTAGATGCCATTTTGAGTTTTTTTGCCATTCAAAAGACAGAATAATTTCTTGGTTCTAAAGTATCCATAGTTTTTTCTCCCCCTTGTCAGAATTTCTATGGATGAATAGAGGTTTTGCCCTGGCTTATGGTAATGTCGCTGTAATTACTGTGCCACTTCGTACAAAAACGAAGCATAAGAAGTACAGGAAAAAGAACATTTTCACAAAAGCATTAAAAGAAAGGACTTTAAGATTACAAAGGCAAGCAGACCCACGCACACAAAAATATAAACTAGATTGTGTCCAAGTAGCATTAGTGTTCCATTTACACTCTGCTAGGATCACATTTATTAAACCAATGTAGATGTAAATGAGGATGTGAAGGGGAGACAGTAGTTCAGTTGGTCCGAAGGTTGACGGTGCGATTCCAGCTCCCTGTGGTGTGTGAGTGAGTGTGTGAATGGGTGGTTCCTTGATGTAAAGGTTATAAAGCACTATATAAAAATGTACCCACAAAACAATGTAGTCTGGAAGAGTAAGAGTAAGAAAGTACTGCAGAGGTTTTGACACGATTTAAAACTAAAATGTGTATTATTACAATAGACACAGGCTTTATTTTGTTGGAGAAATTAAAGAAAAAAGGTATACAGTTTTTATTTGTGGCTGTGTTTTTTAAAAGTGAATGGATTCCTCAGTTATTTTGGACCCTGCAGTCCATCTGAGATTATAAAAATGTAAAAAAAAAAAAAAAAACATTTGATCAGAATAAATCCACTGAAAATGTCTTACCGCTGCCAGGTTACCAATCTCTGCCCAAAAAGCATAATGTGGGATTTGGTCCATCCCCTTGGCTCCAACGATTAGTCTTTGATAGAGAAAACCTCCTATTAAGTATGCAGCAACTAGACAGACCCCTCTAAAACAAACAAAACACAAAACATCATTTAGATTGTAAGATTATGTGGTTGTCCGGAAATTAAAGTAATGTTTGTATTACTAACACGATGAGTATGATAGAGCCTGCACTGAGTTTGGACTGGATGGTGGGACACACAATGTTAGTGTCCATTTCAAAGAGGTAGAAGCACTCGAGTCTCTCCCTGTCCTCCAAAACCACATCCAGAGGGCCCTGCGGGGACGACAAGACACAAAAATATTAATAAAGAACCTCAGAATGTTGCAGAAAGAGTTATAATGTGATATTTCACGACTGTCCAGTACATTTTGAAATTTATTGTCAACTTATTGTGCATGCATGTTCAAATCAGAAGATCAGAAGACTTTTATTGCCACTGTCAGTGAACACAGCTCACAAACTACAAACTTCGGTGATAAAGTGCAACATAAAACCTGAATAAGTACAAATAAGGGCATGCATAAAGTTAAAAAGATATGTTTAAAAATAAAATTAAATAAAACTGAAGATGAACAACCTCTAAATCTATACAGTTACCCAAACTAGAGGTGTATATATAGGCATATGTATATAGCCAATCAGCTGTAATTATTTTGTAGTAATAATGGGGTATAGAGAACTAAAAAGCAAGCAATAATTAACAAAAACCGGCTAACCCTGTCAGACAATAATGTTGAAATGCATGTAACAATGCACTAGTCATCTGTGCAGCACTTTACCAGACACTCAAAGTCACTAAACAATTTTGTGCATTGCTCATTCATTCCATATTTCGTGATGGTGAGCTCCTTCTGTAGCCACAGCTGCCATGGGACAGACAGACTGAAGCAGGAATGCCAATCTGCCGACCACCAATAATCACTCAAGACACCCAGCAGTCTCCCATCCACTCCCAACACTAAAAACACACAAAAAAGTCCTGTTCCAACCGCTTTTACCGTGTCTAACGATCTGTCGCAGGAAATCATGATCATGGCCTTCCTATTTGCTCCGCCGCAGTGGGAGTTGTATTTCACCCCATTTTCATACATCAACATCACCCAGTCGCCTGCAAGAACAAGAATATTCATTTACAGAATCTAAATATAGGTAGTGCATCGAGGGAATTTGCCTAAAACAAAAACTCAAAATATGGATTTAAAATAAAATCAACAGCCAGATACTAAATGATACTTGAACTAGTGTCTCAGCTCTATACTCTCATGAGCAGGTGGAAATACTGAAAGAGCAATACAGAAAAATAGGCCAAAAATCTTGATATTTCCTGAACAGTTTAATAATGTTCTTAATCTTTATCAGAATTGTTTTAGAAAAACTAGACTCACTGTGTTGAAAATCACATTCTCTTGTAAAAGTGTTTCTTTACTTATAGATATTGGTCTCTTGTTTTAAAATGTATTGCATTAGTTTTGTGACATTAACAGGAGGCTTCTTTTTGGGGTTATTTTCAAATGTACTTACTTCCTTTAATGGCCTTTGTCGAGTTATACCTTCCAACAATTGTTTTAGTCTTTGTCTGGTCATTAATTTGAACAACTCCGGCTCCTGCGACTCCGTCTGCGTCTCCACAAAACTGAAAAACATACGTGTAGCTCTCGTCGTTTTCCTTCTTCATCACAGTGAAGCTGAGGACACATTGTTTAAAGTATGTTACTCAAATGTTCTATATTTATCGTGGGCTGTGCATCTTTTTGTAACTTCTATGACTCATAACATACACAAAATAAGGCCCGTACTAATAACATTTATTTATTTTGATGCAGGTCAAATTTTGTATATTCTAACTGTACATTTGGAATATACAGGGTGTCCATAATGTCTCTTTTAATTAAGATATGTTTATTGTTTTCAAATTATCAAATACAATCGAAAACTAATAGAACAAGAACTAATAATACAAAAACAATACAAAAATAAAGAAAAAGAACCAAGTGTAAAACAAAACCCACAAAAAGTAAGAAACCCACCCACCCTGTCACCACACGGGTAAAATATTTACACCAGGTGCTGTATTTATTCACATGTAACTACGCTGCAGCCTATTCTTTTCAAAGAGCTGGGTACAACTACAGGAAATGGCCATAAAAGTTTTTAATCACATTTCATTTTTATACTTCAAGCATTCTGTTGATTAAAGAGGCACCTTTTCAAAGAAGCCCTAAGAAATGTCTGTGAGAAGCACAGTGTGTATCATTGTTCTGTGGGGCTGTGTTAAAGATATTAAGTATCAAACAGAGATACGGGACATAACTGAACTGAAAGCAAAAGATACAGATGAGATTGAACCAGTGATGAGGCTCTGCTACAGCGAAGAGCAAGAAATCCAGTCTCATCTTGATGACTGATGCTTCGTGTGTCTAATGATGCCCATACAGAGGTGTGTTAAATGAGGTCAAACACTTGGACACCACCGAGTACAACAGAGCAAGCCTGATTAAGATATCTTTTTTTATTGTACAGAGACTTTATAGACACCCTGTACATTTTTGGGGCCAGTCCTGTTTTAAGATTGTTCCGTCAGTGGCATAAAGTAGATTCAACATACTCATTTATCGTCTGAACGTTCTTCAGCAAAATATCGCACTTGAAAATGTGTTTAAAGCATGTTACTCAACTATATGGCTTGAGAAAGAAAAATAAAGTTTAATTTACACGACTGGACATACATTGATTCATTATTACATCGTTTTCCACATGTTTCTACTGTGACAACACAGAGAGACAGTTTAACTGCGTTCACACGTGCACAATGCCTCATACTTCCTCCAAATTGGCACTAAAATAGACAGGACTCAGAACCAGGACTCAACCAGGACTAGAACAGGACTAAACCAAGTCTACATCAGGTCTAAACACAGCCTTGGTGAATAAAGCTCTTGTTTAACTGGGCTCCACTTTTCTTACTGAATAATTCAATACATTTAAGACAGTAAAAAGTATCACATGTTGTTTTTAAATTTACTGGTGGAGACAGTTAGACTATAGTGAACCAAAAATATTCGTCTCAATATATGGGAAACCTCGGCCCCTGATGAGCACTGGACTACATTAGGCCTGTCACTATAAGACAGTTTGATGTATGATATTTTGCTATATACATGAAATAAATGTGAAGTAGATAAATGATTGTGCTTGTAAAGAAAATGGTTTGCAGCAAGTGGAAAACATTAAAACGACAAGGCAAGCAAAACCAGACTTGACCAGAAACCGCGAATAAAACTTTGACATCATTACATTAAGAAGATGGATTAATAAGGTTGTCCTGCTCAGACCCATGATAAAATGATAAACGATAGCAGCCACATCAAATCAATAACATCTGCAGCTTTTTACCATCTAAAAACATTGCAAAAAACAAAGGTATACTGTCAAAACCAGACGTAGAGAGACTTATCCATGCATTTGTCTCTAGTAGGTTAGACTACTGTAACGGCCTGCCCACTGGCCTCTCCAAACAAGACAGATGCAGAACATCAAGAACTGCTGCTCGGGTCCTGACTAGAACCAGGAAGTACTTCACACAGTGTCCTGTGCTGTCTCTGGCTCCTGTCTCAGAGGACTTTAAAGCAGCTCTGCTTGTGAACAAGGACTCCATGAACCAGGACCAAAGAAACCACATGCTAGAACCACGGACCATCTAACCAGGACTAAACCAGACCTAAACCAGGACTTAAACCAGGACTAAAACAGGACTTAAACACAGACTAAACCAGGCTAAACCTCAACCAGGACTAAACCAGGGCTAAACCAGGACTAAACCAGGGCTAAAACCAAACCAGGGCTAAACCAGAACTAAACATGGATTTGAGACAGGCCTCTACTTTCGACAATGTTTAAATCCAGGTTCTAAATGATTCTGTTTAGCTGTGCATATGATTGAAAGGGTTTTATTTTGCACTCTTCTCTTTTAACATTAATTTTACTTTGAATTACTTTGTGTACCAATTGTCCTGTACAAATAAACTTGCCTTGATAAGACCAAATAAATAAGAAACAATTCCCCACTAGGGCAATGAATACTGTTACTGTTCATGGGTCACATGGTTAACTATGCACAAATGTATTAATTATGGTGACAGCTGAGAGGTCAAGTCTATGGTATTTTCTTACTTTTTGTTGAGGAGAGGTGCCAGTTCATCAAGGATTTTCCGTTCTGATTTATTTTCATGCATGAGTTCACATTTTGAAGTGGGAGATTTATCTGTGCTGGTATCACCTCCACAAAGCATTACCAAGAGGCCCAAACCCACAAGGCAACTTAGTACCTGGAAAAGAGATTAAAACAATCATTTCAGACATTAACAAAAAACAAAAATCAAAGTAAAAAAAAATAAATATTGTAAATTTTTATCTCATATTGATATAAACTTTTAATACAATTGAATGTAGTTTCTTTAATGTTACCATGGGGTTTTGTTGGTTATCAAGATCATTCTAAAACACAGTCGTATTCATTTTTCCAGCACTGATACCTGCTCAAATTAATACCTACTTTTGATACTCATTTTAGTTTTGATTTGTTTCATTTTTTTAGTCAAATAATTAATAATCTGACCATATTCAGCAGGTTTTGTATTGAAAGAATAATAAAAAGTGATCTACATATAAAGTAAACTAAGAACAATATTCATTAAAGTTGGTAAAACGACCAGGATCAGGAAGCAAGGCAATTCACGTGAAGTGTTTTTTTTTTTTTTTTTTTTTCCTTCCACATTTTGAGTATTAACCAATCTTATGGCACAAATAGGGAAATGGGTTTTCGTTCTTAAAAATCACAAGTATGCACCAAACAGTGTACATGAACTGTTCAGAATTAAAACAAAAATAATAATTTATTTGCTGCTAAAACGTGAGATAGAGCTTTGTAAATCTAAAACACGTTTTGGTGACAAGATGGAAAACATGAAGACACGACATGCTCAAACTGGGAACTTCAAACCTAAGTACTGTGTTATTTCCATTAGCTAACACACTTTTTTCACAAGTTAGCATCTATTCCCAAGCATTAATTGTCAAACTTCTTATAATTACCTTCATTGGATCTCCTGGTTGTGTTCAGCAACTTAAAAGTTGAGTAGTTAAGCAGCTTTTTGAGTTAGGAAAACTAGCTTCTTGCTAACAGCGCTTCCTGATTTGTTCCATCGTTTTCAACAACAAACTTAATCAAAAACTACGCGGAATTATTTCTGCAAACGTGGATAAATTTAACCCGACGCTGCTTTTTGTACTAAAATAGTTTGCAAGTCTCCTCTGGGTGACATACAAAAGCTAACAAGCTACACGCGCGTACAGTAACGGGATGCGGAAGTGAAACCAAACAGACGGGACCACGTGACTGTCCAGTGAGAGGCGTTCACATGGTGTTGATTAGCTCGATGCTAACGAGTCAATAGTTTCACATTGAGGCGGTAGACAGGTGAAATACTATTGATTAACTGATGATTAACTCTCTGTTGGGCTTATCTATCTGCAACAAAATGGCCAACAAAATTATTTAAATTTTTAAATGTTTAAATGTGTTATTATACGTTTCCCCATATTTCAGTATTTATGTCAAAAACTGTTGGCTATTTATGTTTAACCCTTACAGTCGGTGTTTTTATCTGTGCAGATTACAATAATAAGTCATTACATTTATAGACTGAAGTATAATAATTGACCCATTTTTCCAATTGAAATTTTGACAACATAACATTTTGCAACGTGAAAGCAACATATTTATGACCAATCAGCGACCACGAATCGTTTTACTTCCTCGTCACCTGATCCTGAATGGATTTACCTGGGAATTAGGCATGGGAAAATGCAGCGCACGACAAAAAGACAGCATGGGCTATCTGTTTGTCCAACGGTTGATCAGGTACGTACACGCACAACGTTTTAGAGACATAGACACACTGAAATACGAGGGTTTAAAAGGTTTATCAAAATAATTAATTATATTGAATTATTATTATTATTTTTGTTACTATTTTATTTATTCATGTATTCATTCATTCATTATTAATTTTTAAATTTTTATTATTATGATTTTTTTTTTCTCAAGGAACTCAAGCAGAGTCCTAGAAAATGTCAAAATATCAAATAACTGACACTTGTAAATAGATTAATATTAGCTAGATAGCCAGAAATAGTTTTGTAGTATTTTTGAAATTATTATTTTAAAATTATTATTATTATTATTAGTATTATTAGTAGTAGTAGTATTTTTTATTTTTTTATTATTATTATGAAACTGTAAATTAATTTTGTTCTAAACTGTCACAAAAAAATTAATACATTAAATAAATAAAGAGGTATGGTTGTATAAGTTATTATTTCACCTACTCCTTTTCAAATACTTAAGTTGTTAGCTTTCATTGTAATATTGCATTTGTATTATTTAGTTCAAAATAAAGACTTCAGCTTATCCACATAATTTACCTTGAATCAATCAGCATTTCTCTGTAGTTTGAACGCTTTTAAACGCATTTGAAATCTTTGCCTGTCCTCATTGTGGATACAGATGTAATTAACGATGATAAGCTCATGGTGTGTGTGTGTTTACTTGATGCGTTCATTCAGGAGCTCTGGTACGAGACCTGTCCTTGAACGTTATCTCTCTCCAGACACAGGATGAAGGTAATCCCAAACAGAGAAAGTTTTATGTTAAAGCTGAAGCATTTATAAATATAGTGTAACTGAATATAGCGCTGAATATAGCAGAAAAAGCAGACCTCCTTTACAATAAGGTTTTCATATTGTTTACTTTCCACTACTTTTAAAGGTGCACTGTGTCATTTTTCTGGTGGGGAGTTCGTTAACTTCTTGTCTCTATGGAAGTTATCTTGCTTTGTCCAGAATGTTCCACAGTATGGCATTAAACACATCTATTTTGCATGTATGAATTACTTTTATTGCTAAAATATCTTGAAAAATGTGCATCTGACCTGAGAGAAGTTAGAGAAGTTAAATGCCACACTAAGGAACATTAGATGCAAAATCAATAACATGTGTTAGACTCTCCACTGCAAAAGTTACATAGCGTGTCTTTAATCATCATGTTTGCCTTGATTACAGTGATAAGAGTAGGATTGTCTCGATTTTTGACATGCTGAAAAAAACATGTAAAACCGATATCTTGTTCTAAAAATAATAGCTTTAATTTGCTGTATTTACGGATTTAGAGCAGGGGTCTCAAACTCGCGGCCCGGGGGCCAATTGCGGCCCGCGAGATGATATTTTGTGGCCCGCAGGACAGTATGAAAGTTTAAAGTTAGTGTGCCATTACTATGTTGCGTGTAGAAAGTTTCGCCAAATCAGAAAACCCCAAACACACAAGTCACTAGCGCTGTGTATTTCCGTCACAAAAGATTCAACAAATAACACTATATATCCATAAAATCCACAAGAATTGGCATTTTGTCTCATGTATGTTGAAAACAGCGATGACTTTTGAGAAGATTTTAACAAAGCTTTTTTTGTGGAATAGCTAATGCGGCCCAGCCTCACCTAGACTCTTCCTGCTGCGGCCCCCAGATAATTTGAGTTTGAGATCCCTGATTTAAAAGTTAGTTTTATGTTCAATTTTGATATTTTAAGCCTTTGACATAAACAGATAATATCAAACCATTACTATTAATACTGACCACCACTATAACTGCAGCTTTTACTAATCAATACCAGATACTTCTTTGGTTGACCGGTCAGATCCACTGACCCACAGGTCGGCGGTGTGATTCCAGCTCCCACAGATGAATACTGTCATTGTGTCCTTGAGCAAGATACTTAACCCACCTAACCCCAGTGTCTGTTTACACTGGTGTATGACTGTGTGTGAATGGCTGAGTGGTTCCTTGATGTAAAGCCCTTTGAGAGGCTTGAAGGCAGAAAAGCGCAAGATAAAAATGGGCCCATTTACCATTGAGTAAAGGTCCTGTATTACGCAAAATTGACTCTTGTGATCTTTTAGCCATGTTTAATCTTGTTACCTCCACAAAATCATACCTGAAGCTGTGTTTTGTTTCATTCACACGTGTTAATGTGTCCACATTTCCCAAAGCTGAAAATGCTCTGTTCCACCTTGTGATGTCATGAAGTGATAGTTTTCAAGTTAACAGCCCCTTTAACCTTTTGTTTAGTAGAGAGTGGCCAATTCCAGAGCTGAAATGATCCAAATGATTCTAGTGAGGGTGCATGGAGTTTACAAAAAACCCCAAAAAGCAATGAAGCACTTCTTGTATTACCACATGATGACATCACAAGGTGGAACAGAGTGTTTTCAGTTTGAGAGAAGAACTCAGCCTAAATATGCAGGTTTGTTTGTGTGTTTAACACGTGTGAATGAAACAAAAAAACACAACTCCAGGTCTGTTTGTGACGAGGAAACAACATTATAACATAGATCAGAATATAGCGTAATATGGACCTTTAATCCTGGCATTTTCAGCTTCTACTCGTCTAGAATCAACAAAAATCAAGTATTCAGTGTGATTTTTTTTTGACTACACAAACAGTACTAGTAGATTTTGTATTGGTTGATATAGTAACTACTCCTCCCTGTAATATTATTGCTCATATGACAGTATTTCCTTTTTCCCTCCTTTAATTCTTACAAGGAAGTTTAATCTTGGTGTAATGATCTACTGTTTGTTGTGCTTTCAGTCTCTGCAGTTTGCTCCCCTCCCCCCGTCTCGGCTCCAGCTCTCACACAATCCTACCTGTCTGAATGCTGAGCGGACACACCCTGCTTATCCATGTCAACCAATCGCTGCTTGTAGACACTGGCTCTAAGGAGGTGTACTTCCTATGTTTAGTGAAAGAAGAATGGGCTAGGCTTAAGCTGAGAGTGGTTACTTGTTTAGCATTGGGGTCCCGCACAGGCCAGACCGCTCAAATCGTCCCAAAAGGGGAGGGAGGAAGAGGACCTCTGGAGTTTTTTGGACATGCTTAGCTTTCTTTCTTGTTGATTTATTGTAGAGAGAGGACTAGCCCAGAGGAGTAACTGCGACTGAGAGCAGAGGACAAACTAAGAACGAGGCAGGAGGAGGAGGAGGGTAGAGATAGTTGTCAATGTGTTGAGACTTGTTTGGGAATTTGAAGCAGGAGGGAGGTGAGGAGAGAAGGGCAAAAACCAGGGAAAGCAAGGAGAGAACTAAGGCGTAAACTTTAACTTATAAAATAACAAGAGCAGTTGATACGTGGTTTGAAGCAGGATTTTTCGCTATGTCTGCTATGGCACCTCGACAATGAAAACGCTGGAAGGAATTTCAGTCTATTATGCAATCCACTGCTTGTGTGCTGATCTGGAGAGACCATAGGGGAGCCTAGATCTCCCCAGAGCAACAATTCAGGTAAGTCACTATATGATAAGCTGCTATATTTACACAGTATTTACATGTTTTTGAATACAGTTTGAGTAAATATGTGGTGGGTTAACCAGCTAGCCACAAATCCACTTTAGTTTTGGCTCACTTGTGACATGCCGTGCCTATGTGTCACAGGCCTTACGCACTCAAATACTTTACTGTGTGAATTCTGCAGGTGAGACTTGCTGGGAAAAATACGCAGAAGAATCATTTTTATGCAATGTGTGCAGTTAATCAAAGTGGGGTTTAAGTGTTTCAGATTGTCAATGATCAACTTGGGTATCTCAGGATCAGTAAACAAATGATATATTGTGAATTTTGAACGTTGGAGAAAAAAGCAATGTTAGCAATTTTCTGGATAATGTCACTGTTTTAAATTCTGTCTTGTTTATATTCGTGAAATTAAGATTGAAGGCCATATTTATTAAGACAATTTTAATGGATCAATATGAGTTTAAAAAATGCACTGGAAAAATGACCAAAATCACAGAAGTTGCAGAAGTTTTGGGGTAGTAGAAGGCCATTACAAACAACAAAATATACTGTATATTTAGGGTTTTTTTTTTTTTATGTGAAATGGATGACATTCTTGTAATAGTTTGACAGTTCATATTTCAGACTTCTCACAGATATTAATGCTCATAGACATGTTTAAAATATGCACTGTGAACTGAGTTTAGATTTTAAGACAAAATATGCAAATCTAATTGTCAAACTTGTCAGAAAAATCACAGTTTTTCCAATTTCGTGCAGCCCTACTTATGAGTATGTTCCCACTAGTTTTAATGTTTCTTCAGTGATTAAGTAACAAGCCCTGGCTATTTCAAATTTTGTAAATTGCTGCTCTGAGAAGGTGGTAAGTTTCACAGCTAAGAGTTACATTTGAGAAGTGTATGTTATTCGACTTCTAAACCAGTACTACAAGTTCTTGGAAGTAATATCGACCTAATGTAATGCTCGATATGTTTATTCATTACAGACTATGGGGACACAAAGGCCCAGCTGGAGCGGCTTCGACACTGTACCTTCTGTAAACACGTCTGACCGCAAGCTTCAGTCAGGTGGAAAAATCGGCAGGGACCCGAGTCCGAGACCGCCGCGGACTGCCCAATCAGAGCGGGCCAGAGAGGAAGAGGGGAGAAGAGAGAGAAGACGAGAGACAAAAGAGAAGTACAAAGAGCCCTCTGAACGGAAAAGATACTATGACAAGGAGAGGAGACCCAAGAATTCCAAGGATGAAGAGAGGGAACGCTGGGAAGAAAGTCGAAATGTACGGCCTTTGTCCAATATCGAGATGGAGAATGCGAAAGTGGGAGATAGGGGAGTGAGGAAGGGGGATACTTTTCCAAGAAGTGCAGGAAGTCACGGGCCGATAATGTTAGCTGTCGCCATGGAAGCTGAGAGGGAGAGGGAGAGGCAGAGGAGGAGAGAGATCGAGAGAGATCGAGAGAGGGATAGAGAGAGAGATAGAGGAAGGGATGGAGAAAAAGTTAGAGAAAGAGACAGAGAGAGAGAAAGACCTAAAGATAGAGAAGACTATAGAAGAAAAGATGAGAGCAAAGAAGCTAGGGATGAAAGAATAAGGGATAGATATCGGGAAGTTGACGATAGGAGAAGAGGTGTGGATGGGGAAGAAAGGAGGGATAGGTATGGTCCAAGAAAGAACGATAAACAACGAGACGAGAGGAGGCCGAGGGACCCAAGGACGTCCTCACCTGAACTGAGGGGAGATAGAGACAAGTATTGGGACAAAGCTGAGAGGAGAGAGGGAAAGAGGGATACACGAAGCGAAGGAGAGATAGATGAAAGAGAGAGGAGGAGGGAGAGAGGGAGGGCTAGGGATGAGGTGATGTATCAGCATAGCAGGAGCGAAGGAGAGACAAGGGGTAAGAAAGAGAGGGAATATAGAGATCAAGACAGGTACAGAGAGAAAGAGGGTAGACCCAGGAATAGGGACGATCGATATAGAGAAGATAGAGAGACTGAAAGGAGGACGAGAAGGGATGCAGCAGATGATAGACAGAGGAGGAGAAGTTTAGATGGCCAAAGACGAGAAGAAAGATATAGGGATTATGAGGATGGTAAAAGAGAAAGGAGATCATCAGGAGAGAGAAGCAGAAAGCCAGACTTAAGTAGCCAATCACAGAGCAGGACGATGCCAACTCCTGTTATAAGTCGTCATGAATGGAATCCCGATCTGTCCAAAGAGGAAGTGCAACAGCTAGAACAAAGAGCAAGGGAGAAAAATAAAAAAGAAAACCGGAAAATGTGGCTAGAACCAAGAGGTCCAGCTAGCAAAGATGCAACTTCAGTCAGAGAAGATAGAGAGGCTGTTGAAAGATATACCGGCAAGGAGACGGAGGAGTTAAGCGTAGATGGAGAGTTGGAAGAAATTTGGGCAAATAGGCCTCGAAGTTTTACAGGAAATTCCGAGGAAAACACAGAGGAAAGTGAAGAAGGAAGTGACGTAGCTTGGACATTGGACCGAGACCGATTTCTGTCAGGAGAGGATGGGTTCGTAACGGTTTCCAGCGGCGAGGATGGTGAAGAAAGAGAGGAGGAGTTTAAAGACTGCATGGAATTCTGGGTAGGAGAGAGAGATTCAAATCGGGCATGGTCCAAAGAGGAAACAACGGATGACTCTTCAGATACACAAGGAACAGACACGCCGCCAAAATTTGTCTTCTGCGTGATTGGTCAGCCTGATGATGAAATAGCAAAGCAAGTTACGCCAGCGCAAAATAAACTAGAACATGAATATGATGAGGTTAGAGAGATACTGGAGGAGGTGAACATTTCAAATGAACAAACTCCTCTAGATGATGTAAAATTTAGAACCAATTTCTTTAATGAATTTGGGACGATAAAACGAGATTCGCAAACAGAAAGACTGCTATTGCAATGGAGAGAGAATAATAGTGATCAAAAAGAGGACGAGAAGGAGCGACTTTCCCCTATCCCGAGCAACCCCTACGCAGATGCCCCTGTTCAACTGCCTCATGAACAAATACAGTCCGGTCTGGAAAAATCTGGCGCTCTGACTCCCGAGGAAAAGGAAGCGATCCGAATACGACTGAGTGGAGCTTGGACCATGTCCGAGGAGCCAAAGCGGCATTCCCAAGCCCCTCACTTGAAATGGGCCACAAGTGTTGTACGTGAGATCTTGGGACAGTCTGATGAAAACATTGACAATATAGAAGAAAGAGAAAAAGAAAAGCAAGATGAAGGGATGCAGATTCCGATAATAAAAGCAGATGATGAACTGGAGATGGAGGAGGAGGAGGAGTCATTGATGATGGAGGGGTTAAGAGGTATGGACACAGGTCAAGGTGACACGCATGGTGATTTGGGGGACGCTATGCATGCTGACACACACACAGCAGACAAACAGGGAAACACAGAGACCTCGCTTGTGCAAGTAGAGGTGAAAGTTAGCGATGAGGCTAAGCTAGCAGAGCCTGAGCAGTTAAACAATGATAAAGAAATGGACACGTATCTGACTGTTAGCAACACGCTGTATAAGCCAAGCAGCTGCCCTAGTCTTACTTATGAATCAGATGCCTCGGAGATAGAGGTGTTTACGAGTTGCCCCGTAAAGCAAGAAGAAGAGGAGAAGGAGGAGAAGGTGGAGGAGGAGGAGGAGGAAAGAGAGAGTTTGGATGTTGTTGTGGAAGAGGTTAAAGAGAGAAATGGAGTTGATGAGAAAAAAGAGAGTGGAGGAGGAGGAGTAGAAGGAGTGGTGAACCTAAGAAGCAGTTGTAGTTTTCGGGATTTGGGCTCAGAGGCGCGTTTTAGGAGAAGGGGAATCCGCTTAACGAGAAGAAAAGAAGACGACGTAAAAGAGGAGGATGAAGAAGAAGAGGAAGAAGAGGAGGAGGAGGAGAGTGAAGGTGTGGGGAGAGATCGCAGAACCAGAATATTCTCAACATCAGGTAAAAGACAGTGGGCGCTGGTGGATGCTGATTCTACCCTGCAAAAAAAAAAAAAATCTAAAACTTTGTTAAGATGGTTATACACCTTTTTTTTCCTCAGTCTTTAGTTAAAATTGTCAAATATTTATCATGCTTGAGTAACCGAGTAATAATTGACTAGTTTAGATCTATTTAGGGACTGTGTAACTATGTACACCAACCAACAAGAGCCCCTCTGGACCCCAATCTGCTGTACATCTGCATCTCAAAGTCACTAACCACTCCTTTGACGATAGTGAAGTTCAGATCTTAACCAGAGAAAAGAAATGGTTTGAGAGGAGAGTTAAAGAAGCCATTTTTGTTAGAGAAAACAATCCTCCCTTCAACAGGAATGTGGGGCCTGGACATCATTTATCTCCTATTTATAACTCCATCCTCAGACCCAAATCAAGACAAACAAAACAATAGGGCTGGCCAGTATGCTAATAGGTGTGAGGTCACCCATTACGGGCCTGAACGATTATGTAAAATATGACTCAAATGTATAAGAGACCTAGCTAAGAAACTAAATAAATAGGTGTGTTTGATTTGATGTGGTTAGCTCCTCCCTTTAGATAATTATAAGGCCGTGTCCAGCAGTAATCTGACCAGAACTGAAGACGAGCAGCCAAACGTCTTCACTCTAAACTTTTGTCCAGCTGACAGAATTGAATTATACGTGTAAATGATCTTGGTAGCTATAATCCAGCATATTTAACATTTGTTTAATACATTAACATGCATTGTCTTTTTATATAAATACACACAAAATCAGTAGACTTATATTTAGTAACATAACAAAAATGCAATTGAAAAAAACACTTACCTTTTTTAATTTAAGTTTTAAGTATATATTTTAAAGGTCGACTATGAAACCTTTCCGCTTGGTGTTGGTTATGCTATTGCTTTGCCTGGAATATTCCACAGTATGGCATTAAACATGTGTCTTTTGTGTTCAGTTACATAATCGATCTGACGTGTAACTTGCCCTGGTTGTCCCTATATGGAGAAAGAAAAGTTAAAGTCCATACTAAACCTTTATGCAGAGTGATAACATTTGTATCCGTGGAGACAAGAAGGTAATGGACCGTCCACTGGGAAAGTTACATAGCACAGCTTTAAAATCCAAACAATCGTCTTTGGGTCAACATAAAATATAGTAGATATGAAGTATCAAGATGCTGCTAAGATAAAGTTGCCTATATGTAAATACGTGATATCAAATTTGCAAGAGGTGGAACAAGAAAAGTGCAGTACAGTAGACGAGTATAAAAGTGAAATTACGCAAAAATATCTGGGAACATACGTTGATTTTAGTAATTATTCATAAATCACTTTCTTAGTAGAAATGAGTTGCTTTTTCTTTGTAACTCTTAACCTCCTTGTGCCGTCATATTCACACCTTCGAATAATTCTCTGGTAAAGAAGAACAAGATGAGTCAAGTCGCCCGTAATGCTGCTCTACCTAACACTACGGGTTTATGAGAGGTGAGCGGAGGAGGAGGAGGAGGAGGAGGAGGAGGAGGAGAAGGAGGAGAAGGAGGAGGAGAGAGGAAGAGGAGGAGGGGCTGAAGGGAAATCCAATAGTTCAGTCATAAACGGAGCTCTCAGTCTGCTTTGAATCAGTCAGTCTAGGAACATATAATATAGACACTCAGAATTGTGACTGACAAAAGCAGCTATTTTTAAAAAAAACTTGTATTTATTTATGGGTTTTTTTTGGCGGAAAATGATGCTAGTGGATAATGATTCATTAGTTGAATTGTTCTTTATTCCAGATGATGAGGACAGTCGGAGCAAAAGCTGGGGAGAGCTGGATCTGAGGTAAGACTTCCTCTACTTTTTTATAACAACTTTGTAATTGTGATGTTAGAAGTATAATTACATGATTGTACCTGTTTGTGTTTTCATGATTTTCAAGTTGTGGCACCAGTCCTGTGTCGCTATAGTGATTAAGCAAATTAAATGATTAGGATTTAGGATTAGGTCTTTTGGATGGGGAAAGTTCCTCAAACAGTGATTCAAATCAGATCAAATCTTGCATTATGTACTGCTTTAGTAGATTATTGCATTTATGTATTTTTTATTTTATGTTAATGTGAAATATCAAACTTGTTCACAACACATGAAACTTGGGCCAAATTAAGATTAAGCCTGGAACTAAACCTGGACTAAACCTGGACTAAACCTGGACTAAACCTGGACTAAACTGTGACTAAACCTGGACTAAACCTGGACTTGATCGGGGCTGAACCTGGACTAGACTGGGACTAAACCTGGACTAGACCGGGATTAAACTTGGACTAGACTGGGACCAAATCTGGACTTGACTGGGACTAAACCTGGAACTGAACCTGGACTAAACCTGGACTAGATGAGACTAAATCTGGACTTTACTTGGACTAAATCTGGACTTGTTCATTACTAAACCTGCATTAAACCTAGATTAGACTGGGACTAAATCTGGACTAAACCTGGACTAAAAATCTGGACTTGTTCATTACTAAACCTGCATTAGACTAGATTAATCTGGACTGGACCAGGACTAAACCTAGACTAAACTGGGACTAAATGTAAACTAAACCTGGACTAAACCTGGACTAAACCTGGACTAAACCTGGACAAAACCTGGACAAAACCTGGACAAAACCTGGACTAAACCTGGACTAAACCTGGACTAAACCTGGGCTAGACCAGGACTAAAGCTGGACTAAACCTGGACTAAACGTGGAAACCTAAATGAAACCTGCACTAAACCTGGACTAAACCAGGACTAAACCAGGACTAAACCAGGACTAAACCAGGACTAAACCAGGACTAAACCAGGACTAAACCTGGACTAGTACAGGACCAAACCAAGTCTGCATCAGACTTAACCTGACCTCAAACCAGGACCAAACCAGGACAAGTGTGAACATGGCCTAATTGTTAGTCAGAATAAAACAGGTTTATTGACATAAGACGCTGTTGTTTATTTAAGATGTTTTTTTTATATCTTTCTGCAGACACGTATTGGACAGCATTGGAAAAAGAAAAAGGAACTCCAAGTTTTTCAGTAAGAGTCTTGTTTGTATTCTGCTGTATTCAGTTCATGCAAATGGTCGTATGGCTTTATCAGTGAAATGACAGAGTATACAGGAGATAAGTGTGACTGTGGGCGTCCCATTGACGCTGTATGTCTGATTATATCTACCGGTACTCTGTCCTCGTCTGGGAAAGCATGTGATGGGATTCCTGTAATGTGCATCATTTTGACTATAACGACACTGTGGTTTGGGTTTGTGAGATAAAACTCTTTAAATCTTCAGTTTTGAGGTAAACAGTCGTGTTGCTAGTCTCCTTTTAAGAGATGAACAAAATGTAGTAAGAGCACATTAAGATACAATATGAACTAACAAAGGCACAATATAAAATTTACAAATGTGATTTTGATACTAAGGAATAGATGCCAACATAAAATGGTAGTACTTTCTTTTATATTCCAATGTGGCCTTATATCTGTGTAATCCCTCAGTCGTCCACTAGGTTCATAGTGGTCCATGGGTGTATATTAGTCTATGTGTCTTATACTTGTTCTGATACAACTCAAGATCACTCTAAAGCTTCATGTACGGTCAATTTCTGTCCTGTGAATGTGATTTTCTTAGTATTGATACCTTCTCAAATTAGTTTTTAGTTTCAATATTAGTTTTCCATCATTCCATTTTCTTCCGCTTACCCGGGTCACGGGGGCAGCAGTCTAAGCAGAGACTGACAGACTCCTGATCAGTATCTGATTTTCGATACTTTTGACAGCCCTAATATGAAATACCCGTAGTAATGTATATAGTAATGTATAGAAACATGTAGGAAGAAGGGAGAACTTTACAGTGTCAGTACTCAATGTTTTTACCCAGCTACATTTATTTCTTTTGAGTAACTTTATAGAAATTGTACATGTCAGAGTACTTTTCCTGCACTATACTATTATTACTACCGGAGTATTTATTTATAAGTAACTAAAACAAAAGCTTTATGTTTAAGTTGTGCTTTAGCCGCTCCTTCAAATATAATTTTGTTTGCCTAATCTTGGAAAATACCAGATTTTGTGCGTGATATTTTGTTCCTCCCATTAAAACTTTAAATTATAAAATAGATGCTATGTCCAGAAGTTACTTTTACAGTTACTCTTAGTAGTAGTTATTCCATTGTAGTCTTTTACTCGTACTTAAGTGGTTTCTCAGACCAATACTTGTGCAATCAGGCCCGGAGTCAGAAATTTGGGGGCCCCGGGACACGAAGCCTCGCATGGGCCCCCCTCTAATATAAATGAATGGAAAGAGAGTCCAATTCCCTTTTGTTCCCCCTGTCGACTCCCCTGTGACTAACATTAATTTAAACTAACCGTACTCTTACTTCAGTACCGTGTTTGGTTACTCTACCCACTTCCCAGTTGACATCTTGAGTGAAGTACTCCTATCTGGTGCAATCTGGTCCTGGGGTGAGCAAGTTTTAAATTGCCCCTCGTTCCCGTCTAGTGAAGCATCAGTGACTCTTTTGAACAAAAACAAATCAAAATCCTGATATGTTGCAAAAGGTGGGACAGCAGAGTGTAATGTAACCGAGCGCGAGTGTGTGTCTGCGCAGGCAAAGACAGGTTTCTGCTTGTGCTCCTATCTCCAACAGATGCTGCCTAAGAGAATTCCAACAAGTTTGTGCTAAAGGAATGTCAGAGAAAAACAGCTCTTATTCCTCTTTATGGGCGACATTTTGAGGACTTTTCACTGCTCCAAAGATAGAGTATTTTGTTGTGATCACCCTGAAATGCATGGATTGGCTCGCATTAATCTGGATCTGACTGGGAGTGGGTACTAGTGACCAAAAATACATTTATTTGACTATCGCGATGATCATAGTCACATGAGAGACGTGCTTGCAAATGTTATGTTTTGTATGTGAGGTCTAAGTACAACAAAAAAAACTACTAGATTGTAATTAAAATAGGTATAGCACTTATTTGAAAGATCACACTGACCCGCTACGTTTGTCTTCTATTTTTATCATTGCTCTTTTGCAGTATTTTGATGCATTTTTAGTGCATTTATTGCAGACACTATACTCTTCTCTTAGGGGTGTTACAATACTAAATTTTCAACTCACTTTTGACCCTAATCTGAACCTCATTGAGGATACTCTCTCGTGTAACTAAATCATTCCTGTCCTTTTAAATTTCCCTTGTGGTCTTATACGAGTTCTGACATAGACCAAGGACCAAGACCTTTCTAAAACAGATGTTCGAAGGTCCAATTTGGTCCTATTTATGTTTAGTTTTTTTGTTTTTCAGTGTCGATATTTGATCAAATGAGTATCTAGTTTCGACAGTAGTTTCAGTATCTGGGTATTGATACTTTTAACAAGTCGAGTCCATCTCTACCTTGTATCTATGGTACTTTCTGCTAGTTTTGCTCTGTTGTTTTGTTGTTGTTAAAATCAGCCAAGTCTATTTATATTTAACACCTTACTTTTATGCACACCTTTATATTACTGTAGTTAGATCCCATATTACACAGAACTGACTCTTGTGAGCTTTAAGTCATGTTTTAATGCTGTTACCTCCTCAAAAACAGACCTGAAGTTGTGTTTTATTTCATTCACGCCTGTTTGAAGAAGCCTTTATTGCTCGTTTTTCTGCATCTCCAAAGCTCCAAATGTTCTGTTCCACCTTGTCATGTCATGAAGCAATAGTTTTCAAATTTCAATAGCTACGTTTTACCTGTAATTCAGTAGAAATGGGCAGTTCCGGGTCTGAAATCACCCAGATGAGTCTAGAGAAGGTGTGTGGAGTTTAAAAAGACAGTTCTTGTATTACCACATGATGACATCACAAGGTGGAACAGAGTGTTTTCCACACAACTCCAGGTCTGTTTGTGATGAGGAAACACATTATAACAGAAAATAGATCAGAAAATGGCATAATATGGACCCTTTACTATTCATTCATTACTTTATGCTGCACCACAAAGAAAATTAGTTTTAGAATTAAAATTTTAGTTTATTCTTCTGATTTCTCAACTTTAACCTCTCCTCCTCTTGATTCCTCTCTCGCAGAAGCAGCCCAGCTCTACCAGCAGTACAGCGAAGCCGCCCAGAACTTTGAAATCCTCCGTCAAGCTCGTTCCGACGTGGTCTCTGTCTGCGAAGGCCACTCCCCTCCTGGCACCTCCCCCCAGCCCGCTCGGAGACCCCTGCCCCCTCTGCCCAACGTCCCTCACCCTCACTCCCTGTCCCACACCGGCTCAGTCTCCAGCCTCCAGAACCTACCCCTGCCGCAGCCGCCCGGCCACACCCAGCGCAGGGCCTCGTCTCCGCGCCTCTCCATCTCACTGGGGCAATCGGCCACTCTCTGGAGGGACCTACCCGCCGTCAGGACCGACTCCGAGTTACAAGAGCTCACGGAGGACCAGAGACGGCTGCAAGAGGTAGTCTCATTGTAGAACACCCCAAAAAGTATCTTAAATATCTTGAGTTACAATTAGGGCTGTGCATTTAAGCTAATTTTAATCAAGATCTAGATTTCTGAGAAGGATTTATAGCCAATCACTCAGTAAAAGCTTGTTGTTTGGAGCAAAAGTTTCAAATCAAAGTTGCACCATGTAACTCTTCTGGTGGGTTCGTCATCTGCTTGTCTCTATGGAGATGCTTTTGGTTTGCCTGGGATATTACATAGCATGGCATTAAACTTATGCATCCCTGGAGACAAGTACTGTATTTTCTAAACGACAATTCGCACTTTTTTCATAGTTTTGCCGGTTTGCGACTGATAAATATTTTTTTTCTTCATTATTATGCATTTTTTGGCTGGTGCGACTTATACACAGGGCATTTTCAGGTCACATTACAGATCTATGGAGAGGCAAGCACAGTAACAGTGCTGTTTTTCAAGGCAATGAAGCAGTTAGTAACAACTCAATGGAGAAAAGCAACTTTCCCCCAGAAAAGTTACATAGTGCAGCTTGTGGACAGACCCAGTAATTACAGATATATTAACAATAACACAGGTGAAAACTTGAGCATTTTTAGGTTATCTTTTCTTAATTTAAATTTGCTCCAGATATTTAAAAATAGCACATTATTGCTTTAAATTACTATGAAGTGAATGAGTCAGTGTTAAACTAAAACTGAAAGTAAAATGAAAGTGGAAATACCAAACAACTGCTGACGCACACTTGTCTATAGGGTTCAAAATCAAGGTACAGCAAGCAAGCAAAATACATTGGAAACATGGATACTTTTACTATGAGTAGAAGACAGATGAGTAGACAGAAACAATATTATAGAGCCAATTTGTGAATAACTGTAGTCACTATTACCAAATGGCACAAAAGACAAGATAGAAAACTAACATAGACATAGATATTTTTAACTATTTTTAACTAAATATCGTGTCTTATTATGTATAAAAGTGGCTTGTTTAGACTAGATTCTTGTATTAGTTTAGTAGTTCATTTTTCAGTCTTGTTTCAAACGTTTATGCACCTGGACGTGTCTAAAATGTGCACGAGTTCAGTTTGTAGAGTGTTTGCCCACTGATCCGACATAAACATCATTAGTAGAGCGGTCAGATCCACCGTCCCACAGGTGGGCGGTGCAATTCCAGCCTTGGGCAAGACGCTTAACCCACCTTACCCCTAGGATCAGCATAAACTGGCTGATGTAAAGTGCCTTGAGTGCATTAAAGGTGGAAAAATCACGCTCAAATATGTCTAGTTTTAATTTGTTCAGCCTTACTACTTCCTACAAACACTACTGGAGACCTTGTGCCACTATTTCCTCTGTCAAACAATCTGAAAATTCCAATAAATGGGCAAGTATTTATGATTCAGCGTTGTCTTCAAGTGCAAACAAACTCCTCAAACAGTTTAACCAAAAGCCCCTTTATCTGTCTGTCTCTGTCATGATGGCAACAGGAAGTCTTTGTTTAGGGACGTTCAGATGATGCAAGACGAGAATGAGTTTGGTCCCTTTGTGCGTTACTCATATCCTCCAAAAGTGTCAGGTCTATAGCTGGGTCAGCACTGGAGTTGTACAAAAAAAAGAAATCGAAACTTAACATTCATTTGAGCAAGCACTGATAAAAATAGATACAATATTAATGACAATTTCACACATTTGGAGCTTTCCTTGAGCTATATTAGAAATCATTACTATGGTAACATTTATTTCGTGTTTGTTTGAGTAAACCTGCAATGTCCTAAACCAACCCCAACCCCAAACCCTGACCCTGAATTCAAGACTTGACCTGTATCTCCGCCTACTCCTCTGCACTTATTTGCAATTATTCAAAACTTCATAGACTGAATACAATTGTTATAATGATATGGACATGGTAAAAGAGATAACACTGATATAAAAATCTGGTTTAAATGTTTTATTTTTTTTTTATTTTTTATACAAATTTAAACAACAAGGAGAAAATACATTCACATGATGGGTTTATTATTATTTATCTATTTTTTATTATAAATTATTAAATTAATTGTTATTATTTATTTTTTATTATTATTATTTTTATTATTATTATTAAGGGATCTCAATATAATAAATAACAAATGGTGATAATGCATATTGTAATACATAATAATAATATTTTTTAAGGCATTAAAATCAGTTTACAAGAACACAGAAAATAAAAACAAACTAAATAAAGCAAGCAAAATGCACAGAAAATAACATTTGAACAAAATTATTAAATTACTTGTTTACAAGTCAAGTTTTGGTCTGGCTAACAAACTGGTCTGCTCATTTCGACAATCATTTCGACAAATACCAAAATGTCCATGAAAACTAATTAATGAAAAAATTCCCCAAACTCAACCCAAATTAGAAAAATTGTGCATCTGTAAAATAAACTTCCTAAAGAATTTTATCAGTTTTTAGTTTATTAGTTTATTTTCTAATTCTACCAGGTCTATTTGCACATTTTTTTCTAAACTAAATACAGTTTGGGATTTTTTTTAATTATTTTTTTTCCACACAATCTGTCCCAGTCCCAATTTTGTCATTCATTCCTTTTTTCTGTCTTTTTCCAGGTGCGGTTTGAGGTGGTCACTTCGGAGGCGTCTTATTGCAGAAGTTTGGACATTGTTGTTGAGCACTTTGTAAAGTCTAAACAGTTGGGGGCGCTGTTGACCACTCAGGACAGGAACTGGCTGTTCTCCAGACTCTCTGATGTTCGGGCCATCAGCCACAGGTCAGCGCTTTTTCATTTATTTATGCAGAAAGTAGTAAACATGAAGGAAAAAACATGTAATGAGAGCGTGTGTGTTGTTTAAACATTCACAACCAGTCAAAAGTTTGGACTCACACTTCTCATGCATTTGTTTTTTCTTTATTTTTCACTACTTTCTACATTTTAGATACACACAGAACACAGCAAATATATGAAGCAAGATATATGGAATTATGTGGTAAAAAAAACTCTAAAAGTATTTTTGACAAAGCAAAGGTGGATATTTTGAGGATTTGAAGATAAAATATAAAACAAATAGTGGTGTTATTTAATGTTTTTCTTTACTACATAATTCCATATATCTTATTTCATATATTTAATATTTTCTGCATGTATCTAAAATGTAGAAAATAGAAAAAATAAAGAAAAAAACACTGAATGAGAGGGTGTGTCCAACTTGAGCCATGTTTAAGTCCTTTATTAATTATTATTTATGTTTCGATTTGTTGTATTGTGATTTTTAATGTCTTTCTTATACTACGAAACACTTTGGGTACAAATTGTGCTGTACAAATAAACTTGCCTTGCTAAGTTGCCAGATGGTAGTGATGTTTGCCACCTGCTTGTCTCCGTGGAGATGTTATGGCTTTACCTGGAATGTTCCGCAGTATAGCATTAAACAGTACAGTAACAGGAAGTCTTTGTTTAGGGAAGTTGAGATGATGCAAGATGTGAATGAATCATCAAGATGTGAACACAGAAAATAAAAAGAAACTTAAAAAACTAACAAATAAAAAGAACAAAAGAACGAAATTATTAAATTATTGATTTAAAATACGGGTGTTGAGCTCAAATTCACCGACGGCCAAAATTAAAAACTGGGACTAAGTCGTGGAACTAAATATTTAATGACAAATTTCATCAACATCTACATGTTTTTCAGAAGAGGTGGATTAAATTTGACTGAGGCGACAGGCAGCAGATGCTAATAAGTGTGGTGGGGGCTGGCAGAAACACATTTGCAAAGCATTCTGGGATTTGTAGTAGTAGAGGTGCACAGAGGTGTTCCACAGTACAGCATTAAACATATCTAAGAAAACATATCATATTTATTCTCCTACATGTGTATCTATTGCTAAAAAGTACATTGAAAAACGTGCATTCTTACAATAAGCAGGCTCACCTCTCCATAGATCTGACCTGTAACTTGGCCTTTGTGGAGTCACCTGCTTGTTGAATACTGTGAAGCATTCTAGGCAAACATCTCCATGGAGACAAGCAGAACCCTCTACCAGAAAAGTTACATACTGAGCCTCAAATGTGTAAACTTCAAGTCAAATGTTGTTTTGTGTTTTAGTTTTCTGTCCAAACTCGAGGAGAAGGTGGAGTCGGACGTCATGCACTTCACCGTGTGTGACGTCATCGCTCGTCACTGTCAGCGCTTCAAAATGGTTTACGTTCCCTACCTGACCAATCAGTCCTACCAAGACAAAACCTACCAAAGACTCATGTAAGACGCCTGCTCAACCCTCTACTTTTCATTGTTTCCTGTTAAATAAGCAGAGAGGGAGCGAGAACATGAATGAGCAAGAGTTTGTGCCACCAGAGATAACATTAGATTAGATAAAAGAGAGTCATAGCTAACCTGCTAGCCCCCGCTATGTTCCAAATAGGAAGTGAACATGGGCGTGCTTCCGGCTCCATCGACTCTGGCTTCAATTCACTTTACATTGAAAAACTGTGTCCTCTCTCTCTGTAACTGCTACTGTCAGACTATTACTTAATTACTTACTACTTATTTTGGTCGTAAAATGTTCTTATTAACCCGCTCGACATGATCCTGGAGTTTTTATTTCACTATTGTGTCTGTAAATCAATAAGAGGCAAATCAGCGGCTTTTTCTTTCCTTGAGGTTTGATCGACAGTGTTGCTAAGTGTCAAACCAGCGGTGTGGGCAGGAAGGGGCATTACGTTCAACAGCCTCGCTCCTGATTGGCACTTTGGTTGCTAAGATACTCCAAATTCATCACTTAAACTGCTCTAGCCTCGATGAGCTTCATTTGACTGGAGCTGAACGCTGTGGGTGACGTCACACTCACTTAGTCCACGTCTTTACACAGTCTATGGTTGTACCTCTTGACAAGCTTTAAAATTACAAAAATTAAATACAGTTGTCCCTCGTTTGTCTCGGGGGTCACGTTCTAAAAATGACCCGCAGCAGCAAAATCTGCAAAGTATCAGCTTTATTTTTTATAATTATTCTATATGTTTCTTGGCTGTAAAACCCCTCACCACCACACACTTTATACACTTTTTCTCAGGCATTAACATTTTCTCACATTTCTCTCTTGTTTAAACTCTCACAAAGTTCAAACCTTCGTCGGTGCCTTTGTCGGTGCAGAACGTTTCATCGACATTGTGGGTTTTGTCGGGGAGAAAACTTGCAAACATACAGCACTTCAGAGTCACACTGCGATCCAACATTTATGTAAATTTGTCAGCCAATCGGGACACAGAACACAATGGCCTAAAGTCCCTCAGCCAATCAGGACGCAGAACACAATGCACGTTCATACGCTGTAAAAAACCATGGAAAATTGCACTGAAAAAATCCACGAAACAGCGAGACTGCAAAAGGTGAACAGCGATATATTGAGGGACAACTGTAAACTAAAAATGAGAAGCCAAATAGTTAAATGAACCGCATAGATTTATTATAAATGATGTTCAAATCTTGTCTTGTTTTGTGTGAATTGTGTCTCGTCCCACCTCTTTAAAAGTGTGATTTCTCTTCTGGACAAACCTGACTCTAAATCTAAACCGTTGCTTGTCTTGTAGGAATGAGAATCCGGGCTTCAGACGAGTGGTGGAGAAACTGGAGCGAAATCCTGTGTGTCAGAGACTTCCTCTGAGATCCTTCCTGGTTTTGCCTTTTCAGAGAATCACACGGATCAAACTCCTGGTGCAGGTGAGACTTTGGACTAACATGACTTGGCACTGATTGGGTTTAGGGCTAAAATAAGGTGTTTTTTGTTGTTGTGATGAACTATGTGGCTTCTCTGGTGGAAGTTCTGCCACCTGCTCGTCTCTATGGAGATGTCCCTGCTTTGCTTGGAATGTTTCACAATATGGCATTAAAGTTACCTTCATGGAGACAAGCAGGTGATGCCACAAGGCCAAGTATTTTGTTTTCTTCTTTTGTTATAAATGAAATAGTTGAATAAACTCCCATCTGCTTCTTAATGAATGATACTGGGACATTTAATCCCAGATCACATGGCGGCATAAGGCTAAGGACAAGCTGTTTTTTAGCTGTTTTGCTTCACAAAAATGAAATAAACTTCAAGGAAAAGCAAAACTGGATACGTTGGTGACACGATTGCAATTTAATATTATGGTAACGAGCTTTTATACACACATTTTTCTGCTTATATTATATTTTAAACAGGGCGGCCATGGAAGAGAAAGCCCAAGTGTTCTCATTGGGTTCCTCTAAATAAAGATAAACAGAAATGCAGGATGTAGGACGTTCTGATTATGCTATGCTAACGTTGTGCTAATGTGATCTGTATTTTTGTGCAGAACATAGTGAAGAGGACGACTCCAGGGACTCCTCAGGCGATACAAGCGATCAAAGCCTTAAAAGCTCCTGGAGAAGGTGTGTGTAGATGGGGCTTCACTGTGACCGAGGGGTTAGATCTCTGCATGTGTGATAAGTTTGAATCCCAAAGACAAACTCTTTACCCCCGTTTACACATCTTACTGTCCTGTCAAGTAGGGGTTGGCAAATATTTAAAAAAAAAAAAAGTTTATTTCGATCACAATATTGAGACAGTCTATCTGGAATGTGCTAAATGTGATGCAGGTATCGCACAAAACCTGAATCTAGCAGGAAATGAACCACAAATGTGTAGAAATAAACTGTTACAGAGCTTTACATAGGTGGTGGAGGTGGGTTAAGTGTCTTGCCCAAGGATACAACAACCTATGAGTCAATGGATCTGAACGCTCAACCAATAGTGTTAACGTCTAGAGTGGGATTTGAACCACCAACCTTCAGATCAGTGGACAAACTCTACCAGCTGAGCTACTGTCGCCTCTTTATAGCCCTGTTTGACTACACTGGGCGTCTCTGGGTCTTTTTGAACATCAGTTTTAATTATAGAAGATACAGACGATATTAGAATTTTGCTCATTTTTTAAACGATAATTGCAATTGTTTTTTTTTTTAATATATCTCCAACCTCTAATGTCTAATAACAAGATAAACAGATTTTAAAGGTCCTATGTTACGCTAAACTGACTCTTGTGAGCTTTTAGTCATGTTATAATGCTGTTACCTCCTCAAAAACAGACCTGGAGTTGTGTTTTGTTTCATTCACATGTTTGAGTAAGACTTTATTATCAGTTTGTTACATCTCCAAAGCTCAAAATGCTCTGTTCCACCTTGTGATGTCATGAAGTGGTAGTTTTCAAGTTAATAGCTCCTTTTACCTTTTGTTCAGTAGAGATTGGCAATTCAAGAGCAGAAATTATCTATCCAAATGATTCTAGTGAAGGTGTGTGGAGTTTAAAAAGGCAGTGGAGCACTTCCTGTATTACCACATGATGACATCACAAGGTGGAACAGAGTGTTTTCTGTTTGAGAGAAGAACTCAACATAAATGTGTGTGATAAACATGTGTGAATGAAACAAAACACAACTATTATAGATCAGAAAACCTGGTTGGCCCTTCAAGCTCCACTCCAACCAGGGCATAATGTTGTGTCCTTGGGCAAAACACTTCACACACTTTGCCTGTACATGAATGTGATATTTTAGTGAGTATTGGTGGTGGTCAGACGGACCAATGCCACAGATTGGCAGCCTCGCTTCTGTCAGTCTACCCCAGGGCAGCTGTGGAGTTTGGCATAAAGTAAAGGAAAATGAAAAAAAAAAATGGATGCAATTTAAAGTGATTCTGAGCATGTGGAAAAGTGCGACGTAAAACTAATTAATTATATTTTTCAACTGTTCCTCTTGCAGTTAATTCAAGAGAGTAATGACAGCATCACTCAGATGAAAAGCATTGAGTCGCTGGTTTCTCTGAGCGCAAAAGTGGACTTCGAATGCAAGGTACGTTTCTCCACAAGTTAAAATATGTGTAAAAACATTCTGAATCTTTGTTAAACTGTCCCGTGTGTGTTCACTAGACCCTCCCTCTGGTGAGTCAGTCTCGGATCCTGGTTCGTGAAGGCAAAGTCACAGAACTCATGGATTTCTCTATGAAGGAACAAGAGAGGAGCTTATATTTGCACTTGTTCAATGATCACCTACTGGTCTCCCAACAAAAAGAGTAAGTCAGTCATGATTTATTGTATTTTTTTTGTTTTCATTTTTTTGTATTATTTAAAGCAAATTTTTAAATGACATAATAGGTTGCATTCGTAGTCTAACATTCAGAGGTTTCAGCTTCCTTATAGGTGACATTTTGAGGACTTTTCACAATTCAAAAGCTGTAATATTTAGCTATATAAATCAAAAATTATGTCAGTTGCTATAGTGCTAAATGGCAGGTCAGAATCATTTCGTAAACTTTGCTTTTTAACTGTTTAATTGCAGATGTTTGGACCTGATTTATGGCTAATATCTCTATAATTACAGTGTCTATCTTTACGAAACAAAAACAAGAAAAAACTAGTTTTATGTCCTCTTTGTGCAAATGAACTTGGATGATTTATTTTTTCCGCTTCATTATAAAAAAGCGGTGTCATTATTCTAATAAACAGGCATGAATACAGTCAGCTGAAAGGAATTTAAACCACAAACTTAATACGGCAAATTATTTTAACCAGTCTCGAAAAATATGATGATTGTTCCAGTCATTGAGCCAAAAAGAATGAGCCAAAAGAATATTATTTAGCTTTAGAGACAGACCAATATATCTGATATATTTGCACTTTTTAATGAAGAGACTGATATTTAATGTGCTTTTAGACGTGCTGCCTGAAGAATACACTTTATTTCCAAAGAGATAACTGCACAAAACATGACTAAACTGCTTTGTTATAGGTTTATGATTAAAAAAGGGCTGTAGTCAATTGAATTTGTAGTAATTTAAATAACATAATATGGGAAAAATGAATGAAAATCGATCCTATATTGGCTCAGTTTCTTGGTTTCAGCAATGGCCATGCAAAAAAACATATCGGTTGAGCTTTATTTCGACTCAAAATAGTCTAGTCTGCACAGTATTTTGCATAATCTTCTTGAATCCCTGTAGTTTAAACCTTTGCATTTGCTGCTTAACCGTCAGATTTTAGATGTGTTGACCTGGTTTATGGTTAATATCTGTGCAATTACTGGGCCTATCCCCATGAAACAAAAACTGGCAAGTGTTTTATAGCTTCTGAAAGATTATTTAATTAGATTTCTTTATTTGATCCCCGAGGGGCAATTCTGGTGCCGACAACAGCTTAAAAACATTCAGATAAGAACATGACACAAGCAAGAAGTGTCAATAGTGACTAGAAATACAAGGACGATTATTTAGAGTTAAGCAAATAACGTGCAGGTAAAGGCAAGGTGCAGCAGTGACAGGTGCGGTAGGAGCTGCCAAGGAGCCATTCAACATTTGTGGATCATGTTTGAAAGGAATTTAAACCACAAAATTAATGGCAAATTAGTTTATCCAATCCCTAAACCATTTGATTCCATACAGCTTGCACAATATTCTCGATTTCCTATGGTTTAAATCTGGAATTTGCTGTTAAAATGTCAGATCGCAGCCTAAAAATACAAGGACAACTATTTTTTTACCCTTGTCATTCCCAGTATAAGTCATGTTTTATATCCCGGCCCTGACCCGCTCTTCCCCTCTCGTGTTTGACTGACAGAGGGGGCCGGTTCACGGTGATAGACACATGTCCAGTGTCTGAGCTCCGCGTGGAAAACTTCAGGATCAAACTGCACTCGCTCCAGAAGAACGTGTTCAGACTGCACACGTCCCACAAGTCCCTGCTGCTGCGCACAGACACACAGTGAGTCAATGTACAGGGCCCTGCTTTTACAACATGTCCTGCTTCATATGTCACAATAATCACTCATAATCACTCTATCAAGTTATCGTTCAGTATAAGAAAGCTGGAACAGTGTATTTTAGAGCTTAGTATTCATCATGAGCACTTTTTATTTGCAAAAAAGGGAGATTTTGAGTGTTTTTGTTGTAAAACGATGCGATTTGAGCTGTAGAGGGTTGAATAAGTCTATTTTATGACAAATTTGTGGTTCATTCTGCCGTTTATTTCTTGCAGCTCATGTCTTTTAATCAAACAGTCTTTTTAAAAATGGTTTACTGGGATTATCTTGCATTATTTATGTCTCAATTTGTGACAATAGTAACACATCGTGCTTCGAAATGTGTTCTCGTGACAGGTCTGAGATTATTAAAGGTGCACTGTGTAACTTTGCTTTTGGAGATGGAGATGTTGTTGCTTTGACTGGAACAGAGCTGCACAATTTTGGGGGGAAAATAATCATGTGTAATTTGGTTAGATTAGATTGGGATTAGACTTGATTATGTTTAAAAAGCAGGATTCTGAGTAAACACCTGCAGGAGCATTAACATGAGTGAAATCTGCACGGCTAAACTTACATAAATACATGATAACTTTATTAGAGTACTTTATGTCAAGTCATAAAATCCATAGTCGACACTACAAAAAAACTGCTAGTTAGACACATTTCAGATGGCAAGATTTCAGTATATTCATCTGGTCTTTGGATTTATTTAATTTGTTGCTTTAGATTCTTTTTACGAGTTTTGAGTCGTATGTTCAGCGAAATACACTGAATCTAAATGCACAAATGAATGAATTAATTCATTTGTAGAAGTCAAGTGTAAACTACAGCTACAACAACATTTGTCTATAAAAGGACAAGAGATTTTGTTTTTTAGAGAGGTCACTCTGTTATGTTAATAGTCTCTGCCTACTCTAATTGCAGCTTTGATCGGAGCACTATATATTGTACAGCCCTAATCTGGAATGTTCCACAGTATGGCATTAAACATATTTATCTCTCTATCTGTCTATTGAGGCACTGCTTAGACATTTAACATAGACATTAATGCAGCGCCTGGAGGTGTGTGAAACCTTCAAATGAGCTTTAATGACCTTGATGGAGTAATTCGGTTGCTATATTTTGTGTATCCTGTGTTTCCTTTTTTAATTATGGAGTGAATAATATTTATGTCTGAAAATAAATAAAAAATAAATAAATAAATAAATCCAAGTAGACGACAAGCACGTGAAAATGCCACCTGGTTAGGTTACAGCTCAGCTCTGTGGAGATGTGAGCGCGCACCGTTTTTTTTTTTTTTTTTTTTTTTTTCTTTGTAATCAAATTTTTAATTCAAGTATTGATCTCATCTGCAGCTGCCCCCCGATGGGCTTATACACAGAAGAGAAAAAATAAATAAAAAATATAAAATGAATTATTATTATTATTATTATTATTATTATTATTATTAATAATAATAATAATAATAACAATAATAAATAATAATAATAATAATAGCAATAATAATAATAGCAATAATAATAATAGCAATAATAATAATAATAATAATAATAATAATAATAATAATAATAATGATAATGATGATGAACAATAATATTCTAAATAATATACAAAGTAAAGTGTAAAAGTTTGAATTCCTTTTTGCTATTTTTTTTTAATTTTTTTAATGCATGTTTTCAAGTTTGTGTGTGTCTGTGGGGCAATAAAACATCTATAACTGAAGAAATGCAAGATCGATCATTTTAATTTTAATGCCATACTGTGGGACATTCCAGCAGGTACCAGAAAAGTTACATAGTGCAAATCTTCACAATCACAACTGCAGTACTAAATCTGCAGCCTTAAACGTGTGTGTGAGACCTGTTAAATTACCGAAGTGAAACATGAGAGTAAACCGTAAATGAACACTCTGTATCTCTGCAGGAGCGATAAGCTTCGATGGATATCAGCCCTATCAAGACCACATCCTGAAGTCGACTTTTCCACAGCTCAAGGTCAGAATATTCACTGAGATTTGACCTTTCACTTCTATAACACAAGAACAAGACGAGTATCATGACATTAAACTGGTTTTATTCACATTACATCACAATATTTCAATATAATATACTGCTCAAGTGGTGTTTTATTTCAGATTCAAGAATGTAAAGACGTCACACTCCCAGATGAGGGGCAAGAGACAGATTTCATTATTTATTATATTGTACTTTGCCCTGAAATATCCAAAAGTGAAATGCACAAATGTTCAATCTGATTATTTCTATTGATGACAAGAGCCAGGGATGCTGCATTTTAATAATATTCATTTTAGCAAGGTCAGATTTCTGTAGTATTTGCTTTTACCTGTCAGATTGCAGGTTTGTTGACCTGGTTTATGGTTAATATCTGTGTAATTACTGGTACTGGACCTACCCACATGAAACTAAAACTGGCACAAAGTTCACCGTCTTCTTCAGTAGTGACATTATCCAAACACAAATGTATAATTCTTCTGTTTAAATGAGACAAGTATTAAATGGAAAGTTTGTGGACCCAGTATTTAACACATAATAATCTGGTTCAGCGTTTGTGTGTTAAGTTTGGTGTTTCATTCATAAAACGTGACTTTCCTGTAGAGTTTGAGCAAAAAGACATCAAACAGAAGAGTTCAATTAAAGGTTATTTGGCAGTAGAGAGGCCGTGATGTTGGCGCTGGTTGAAAGAACGGTGGACTGACCTGGTTCAAAAAAGAATGATTAACATTAGTTTAGTTTTTTCTTGTGAAAGATCTCTGCTGCTCCAGGAACGCCCTCCCATAAACAAACACACAAACACACACAATCAAACACACAAACACACACACGTAAAGTCAGGCCTCTATGTGTTAAAGTGGCTTGATTCAGAACGTGATCTTGCTCTTCTTTGTACGGTGTTATTGTGTTTTATCACTTCAGCTAAAGCAGTTTTAAATGTGCTGAATAGATAAACTTGAGTGGTTTATATTGATGCACGTCGCTGGTTCTTGGTCAGTTTAGTGAGACTGAAACACTGAAAGCAGAGACACAACTTTCTTCTAGTCAGTGTAATCGACTGCAAACCCGGAGTAAAGCCCCTGACTCGTCGCTCACTGAGATGAGAGTGAATCAGAGGCACAAACATTTGTTCTGTCTGCTTTGTTTGACACTGTGACTGGACGATGGACTGACGGTGCTCTACAGATAAAACCAAAGCAAAAACAAACGTATTTTCTCACTTCTTTGTCAAATGTGTTTATTAACTTATTTAACTTTTTCTGTGTGCAGATTTTGCACAGATGCAGTGCATCCGAGGTTTTGTCAGTCAACAACCAGACGAGCTGTCCTTAGAGAAAGCAGACATCATTTTAGTTCACCAACAGAGCAGCGACCGTAAGTCCTTTGTTTTTATTCATTTGCTCACTTAAAGGTGCACTACGCAACTTATTAACCTGCCTCTTTCTATTGATTTATCTGGAATGTTCCACAGTCTGACATTCAGATTGCATTTTTATTGCTAAGTATGCATTCTTACTTTCAGTGAGACAAGCTTGCCTCTCCACAGATCTGACTTTGGCTTTGTGTCCTCAGCTTTTATGGACAGGCAGGTGCCAAACCCTCCAAAAATAAAGAGACTTAGTGCACCTTTAATAATGCTATTCTCACTTTTTTATGAGTGGGGCTTCTCCTGGTGATACACAGGAGTCTTTTGGTTATTTTAGACCTGGTTTAGAGCTGGAATAGTCCTAGTTTAGACCTGGTTTAGACCTGGAATAGTCCTAGTTTAGACCTGGTTCAGAACTGGAATAGTCCTAGTTTAGACCTGGTTTAGAGCTGCAATAGTCCTAGTTTAGACCTGGTTTAGAGCTGGAATAGTCCTAGTTTAGACCTGGTTTAGACCTGGAATAGTCCTAGTTTAGACCTGGTTTAGACCTGGTTTAGACCTGGTTTAGACCTGGAATATTCCTAGTTTTGACCTGGTTTTGACCTGGTTTAGACCTGGTTTAGACCTGGTTTAGACCTGGTTTAGACCTAGTTTAGACCTGGAATAGTCCTAGTTTAGACCTGGTTTAGAACTGGAATAGTCCTAGTTTAGACCTGGTTTAGAGCTGCAATAGTCCTAGTTTAGACCTGGTTTAGACCTGGAATAGTCCTGGTTTAGACCTGGTTTTAGACCTGGAATAGTCCTAGTTTAGACCTGGTTTAGAGCTGGAATAGTCCTAGTTTAGACCTGGTTTAGAACTGGAATATTCCTAGTTTAGACCTCGTTTAGAACTGGAATAGTCCTAGTTTAGACCTGGTTTAGAGCTGGAATAGTCCTAGTTTAGACCTCGTTTAGAGCTGGAATAGTCCTAGTTTAGACCTGGTTTAGAGCTGGAATAGTCCTAGTTTAGACCTGGTTTAGAACTGGAATAGTCCTAGTTTAGACCTGGTTTAGACCTGGTTTAGATCTGGAATAGTCCTAGTTTAGACCTGGTTTGCGTCCTGCGTGGTTCATACTCTGTCTAGCGTGTTTTATCTACATTTTAAGCTACATACAGTTGACACTTGTGTTGTTTTTGTCTGCAGATTGGGTCGAGGGGACCAGATTATCCGACAGGCAGCGCGGTTGGATCCCAGAGTCACATTTGGACACCATCAGTATTCCCGAGATCCGACAACGCAACCTGTCCGACGCTCTTAAACTCACCACAGCAACAGCACAAGTTTGAACTGTGGGACCAACCTGTACTTGACAAAAGACAGTTTCAAATGCTACGGAGACATATCTTGTGGAATTGACCTTTATAAGCTTTTAACCATGTTATAATGGTTTCCCTCTCTTCTCATAAGCTTACTCAAAGTTGTATTTTGGTTGAATCATGTCTGTTGGAGTAATCCTTGGAGTATTATCCTGCATTCAAAGTTTGAGTGCTCAGAAAATTCCTGTTTTCACCTACCCCCTATCCCCGCCCACATCCCTGTTCTCACTTTCTGGATTCTCTGGAAATTTCGACTCAGGGTCAAAGGGTTGCCAAATGTTCTGAATTCATTTTTCACAAACAAAAACACTGCAGCCTATCTCAGCTTCCTGTTTACCTGTGATATCTTGAGGCCTGTTCAAAAGATCGAATATTTAGTTTTGAATTGTTAATTGCTGCGGCAACAGTGATAGATCTCCACCCTTCTGAAACCCACGGATATGACAATCTGCTGCTTGCTACAGTGAAATTCTACTATGAAGAGTCTGGACTAGCACCAGCCGATCAGTTCTACAGATTTGAATGAGGAAATCACTGTATCAATCTCTATTTAGTCCAGTCAGATCAATATTGTGGTTTACCATGAACAAAATGTAAAATAATGATCTAAAAAAGCATATTAAATGTTTCATAACTCCAAATATGCTTCAAATTTCCGTCTGAACTTTCGCAGAGATATGGATCACGAGGAATTGTGTCATAAAAGTCTCAAACTCGCCCCGGAGCGAATACTGAACTGCTGGGACATGTCTAATCAACGAGCTTTTGGAAGACTTTGTACAGATCTGGATCAGAAACAGATTTTACTGAACAAATATGTTTTAGGGTTGTTTTAATGCAGGACAATTGTAAGTAAGAAATGGACGATTAATTTTGCCAAGTCTGTTCTGTGCATTTGTGACTCTTTATTCTCTTGCATGTCAGGAAAAAGTTTATTTTCTGTTTTGTACAGATTTTAACTGAACATTTCAGTAAATTAAAGATTTATGAAACACTGGCTGTGCAAACTGTGTAAATGTTTTGTTTTTGTATTAGCATATGTAAGGTGACTGTGGCCAGATGATAGTAAACCACACAGGCTTAGAAATGAGATAGAAGCTGGGAGTATGGGACTCTATGCAAACACAGAGTAAATGAAATATCCATCCATCCATTCATCCATTGTCTTCCTCTTATCCAACACCAGGTCGCGGGGGCAGCAATCTAAGCAGGAACTTTCAGACTTCCCTCACCCCAGACATGTCCTCCAGCTCCTCTGGTGGGACCCCAAGGCGTTTCCAGGCCAGCCCAGAGACATAGTCCCTCCAGCGTGTCCTGGGTCTTTCTCGGGGCCTCCTCTCGGTGGGACATGCCCGGAACACCTCCCCAGAGATGTGTCCAGGAGACATCCTGAGCAGATACCCGAGCCACCTCAGCTGGTTCCTCTCAACGTGTAGGAGCAGCGGCTCTACTCCGAGCTCCTCCAGTGTGACTGAGCTCCTCACCCTATCTGTAAGGGTGCGCCCAGCCACCCCGGGGAGGAAACCCATTTCGGTCGCTTGTATCTTGTCCTTTCGGTCATTACTCAGCGCTCATGACCAAAGGCTGGAGCATAGACTGACCAGTCTATGTTCCTGCAAATGAAAATTATTACAAATAAAATAATTACTTTGTAAATTAACATGTCTATTTTGGCACTGCATTTCTTTGTGTGGTATTTTACTATATACATTTGGATCTATCATTAAATTGTAGACAGTGCTGTGTGAGAATGTTCGTTTCTCACAGAAGAACAAAAGTCTGAAACAAAGTCTGAAGGGTTTGATGAGTTTCACACAGGTAAAGTGAACAATGAAACAATGGACTCTCTGGAAAAGACAGGAAGAAAGAGTCCTGAGATGTGCCTGCTGACAGTTTTTATCGTGTCTCCCAGTGTGCAATGTGTGCATGTGTGTGTGTGCATGTGTGTGTGTGTGTGTGTGTGCATGTGTGTGTGTGCATGTGTGTGTGCGTGTGTGTGTGCATGTGTGTGTGTGCGTGTGTGTGCGTGTGTGTGTGTGCGTGTGTGTGTGTGTGCATGTGTGTGTGCATGTGTGTGTGTGTGTGTGTGTGTGCGTGTGTGTGTGTGTGTGTGTGTGTGTGTGTGTGCATGTGTGTGTGTGTGTGTGTGTGTGTGTGTGTGTGTGTGTGCATGTGTGTGTGCGTGTGTGTGTGCGTGCGTGTGTGTGTGTGTGTGTGTGTGTGTGTGTGTGTGTGTGTGTGTGTGTGTGCATATGAGGAGGGTCCTTCTGGGCTGCATGGCGTCCTTGTAAGCTCCACGTTGGTCTGCTCAGTGTCTTTCATGCACATGTTATTTACCCTAGCATTTGATGTAGTGCTGCACTGGTAGAAAATACAGGTGGAACTCACAGGTGGAAGGTAAGAAGTAAAGTAGAGTACTTAAGTAGAGTTTACAGTGGTACTTTTTACTTTTACTTCACTACATTTGAGAGCAGTATCTGTACTTTCTACTCTGCTACGTTTTTGAACAGGACTGGAAAGTAAAAAGTACTTTTCATAAGATTGAAGGGGTTATTTTTACCATGTTTGTGGTAACATCCTGAATAAAATTTTCAAGTTCAAGCTTCGGCTTCGAGCAAATGGAAATTAAACACACAAAATTCATTAAAAATGCATTTGTATTGCTACTATTGACCAAAATGTTATATATTTTTAAATCAATATCACCACATTTAACACTTTAACTACACATTAACGGCATTTGTGTGAAATACTTGCACTTTTTACTCTTAAAGTACATTTTTAAAGATACTTTAATACTTTTACTTTTCCTTGAGTAACTTTTACCTCTGTATCTGCACTTTTACCTAACTAACAAAGGCGAGTACTTCATCTTTCACTAATTACAGTTTATATCTATTTATAAATAACAAAAAATAAGTAGCCTGGGGAAAGTTTGTGCCAGAATGCGTCAGAATGAACTGGTGCATCCAAGTGTGCTCAAAACCATGCACAAGGATGACAATGTGCTTTAAAGACACGTTTAGTACAAATTGTCATAGCACAGAGAGAAAGAACACATTTTGCACGTAGCTTCCATCGCAAATACGTGACTAAAGGCGTGTCCGAGCTGAAACAGGGACGTTTGGCACAGGCGCACCATTTGATAACAACCCGTCAATCTCCAAACACAGGGCGGGGTAAAGAGTGAACTGACACGTAAATGAACCAATAGACTCACGCCAGGACTTGTTGGCTTGTTGTGATTGGTTAAAAATCTCAGTTGGGGGTGGGTTCTTGTGTCTGATTGGCCAGCGCTGAGAAAGAGGCGGGGCTTTGGGGTTTGTTGTTGTTTTCGTCGAGCAAAAGAAGTCGACATCTTTACGCGCTCGGCTTTCTCCTCGAAATGTGCGGATTTTAGGCTAAATTCTTGTGCTTTTACCTCAGCTGCTTGTTTTAAATCAACACGTGGTACCAAATCGCGTTGTGATATCGTTTTTTGGCTTGTTTGGCTTCTGGAAAGGTAAGAAATGCGTGTTTTAAACGTGCAGAAATGCGCTTTTCTTGGCGATGTCTGCGTGGGCTGTAGCTTCATGGTTTCTGGACACAGGAAGGGTTGATCTGGCAGAAATATTAGACAAATATTATATAAACTCTGCAGACACGATGTAATTCTATTCAAGTCCAATTTAGATAGTAGTTTTGTTCCAAACAAATGCAAAACAAAAGTGTAAAAGCAGCTTGTGTGCTACTGTGGCTAAAGTGACGTGGCGTTTGCTCTAATGTCTAAAATCCAAATAAAAACAAAATATACATCCTTACAAATAAACTGGGCTCAAGCTAGGACTAGAACAAGACCAAACCAGGTCTACAGCAGGACTAAACTGGGCCAAAACCAGGTCTACATCAGGACTAAACTGGGCCCAAACGAGGACTAAACTGGGCCCAAACGAGGACTAAACTGGGCCCAAACGTGGACTAAACTGGGCCCAAACGTGGACTAAACTGGGCCCAAACGTGGACTAAACTGGGCCAAAACCAGGACTAAACTGGGCCAAAACCAGGACTAGAACAAGACCAAACCAGGACTACATCAGGACTAAACTGGGCCCAAACGAGGACTAAACTGGGCCAAAACCAGGACTAGAACAAGACCAAACCAGGTCTACACCAGGACTAAACTGGGCCCAAACCAGGACTAGAACAAGACCAAACCAGGTCTAAACTGGGCCAAAACCAGGTCTACATCAGGACTAAACTGGGCTAAAACCAGGACCAGAACAAAACTAAACCAGGTCTACATCAGGACTAAAATACAAAACAAAAATCCCTTTTTACAAATAAACACGAAAATAACATTCATTTTAACAACAGAGGAGATCAGTCGGCGTTTGGATGATCTTATCCAACTACTGCACAATTTGCAAAATAAATGGCTCTTCTTCTGCCATTTCCATGATCTGAACACACGTTTAGGGCTTTCTATTGGACCCATATGACAGTTGAAGTGATATTTGTTTTATTATAGGTTTTCTTAATCATGTTTTGGCTCAGATTTTGTGAGAGGCGTGGTCTGACGGGAACAACCAGCGACGTGCACATTCTAAAGCTGTGAGGCTCCTCTGCACATTCTATACAGGCTATAGGTCAAAAGTAAACACGCATTTTAAAGGAGCAAGGTGGAACTTTTCTGGTGAGGGGTTTGTTACATGCTTGTCTCCATGGAGGTGTTATGGCATTACCTTGAATTTTCCTATTCCACATTTATTCAGTTGTGTGTTGCTAAATGTTCCATCCATATAAGTAAAAGTTACAGATATTAGGGCAAAAAATAGTAAAAAATGTAAAAGTATCACATGAAAAAAATCTACTTTAATTAAAAGTATAATTAGTATATAGTATTTTAAAATGTACTTGAAGAGTAAAAAGTAAAAGTATTTTGCAGATCTTGAGTCTTATAAAGTTTCAAATGTAGTGATTTTGATACAGATTTGTGCTGAATTTTGATCAATTTTGACAAGCAGAAGCAGGCAGAGGACCCCCAACCAGAAAAGTTACATAGTGCATCTTTAAAGCCCAGTGGCCATATATAAACTCCATTTGGTCTTTTTACTGTGGCTGTTGTTCATGTTTATGTTGAGGCCTTTTGTTCACACGGTCACACAAGGCACAACTGGGAATAAACTGGACTAAACCAGGACTAGAACAAGACCAAACCAGGTCTACATCTGGACTAAAACCAGGACTAGAACAAGACCAAACCAGGTCTACATCTGGACTAAAACCAGGACTAGAACAAGACCAAACCAGGTCTACATCTGGACTAAAACCAGGACTAGAACAAGACCAAACCAGGTCTACATCTGGACTAAAATCAGGATTAGAACAAGACCAAACCAGGTCTACATCTGGACTAAAACCAGGACTAGAACAAGACCAAACCAGGTCTACATCTGGACTAAAACCAGGACTAGAACAAGACCAAACCAGGTCTACATCTGGACTAAAACCAGGACTAGAACAAGACCCAAACCAGGTCTACATCTGGACTAAAACCAGGACTAGAACAAAACCAAACCAGGTCTACATCTGGACTAAAACCAGGACTAGAACAAAACCAAACCAGGTCTACATCTGGACTAAAACCAGGACTAGAACAAGACCAAACCAGGTCTACATCTGGACTAAAACCCGGACTAGAACAAGACCAAACCAGGTCTACATCTGGACTAAAACCAGGACTAGAACAAGACCAAACCAGGTCTACATCTGGACTAAAACCAGGACTAGAATGAATCCAAACCAGGTCTGCATCTGGACTAAAACCAGGACAAAACCAAACCAGGTCTACATCAGACCTAAACCAGGACTAGAATAAAGCTAAACCAGGTCTACATCAGGACTAAACTGGGCCAAAACCAGGACTAGAACAAAACCAAACGAGGTCTACGCCAAGTGAATGCTCAATTGATCACTTGAACTTCCTGAAATACTAGTGTGAGTTTTATAGTGGTACTAAGAAAGTAGTATAGTGGTACTTCTTCAAAACTGGTTCTGTTCTAGTTTATTTATAGTTTAGACTTGCTAGGTTCCGTTTAGTACTTTTGAAATGGTTTTAATCGCTATATCTGTTTTATACCTAATGCATACTTTTAAGTTTTATTTTTTAACTTGTTTTAGTCCTGGTTTAAATCTCATTTAAATCTTTTAACTTGCTGTCGTAGAATGGTGGTGCTTGAATTTGCAAAACTTACTTGTTCAGTTCAATTTCAATTCAGGTTTATTCATGTAGCACATTTAAAACAACTTCATCCGACCAAAGTGCTTCACATAAAACCAAAAATCTAATACAGAGATAACACGATGCATGTGTACTTGTGATAAACATTTGTGAATCTTTTTGGACTTTGAGGAACTTTTTATTTGCAGTTCACGGATCCAAACGCAGCTCGATGTCACGTGTTGTAAAGTTGTATATTTTTCTAGAACTGTGTCATGATATGATGGCTGCTAACGCTTTTGTTCTGTTTATTTTTTCTCAGATGGGCAGTCATTACCAGCGGTCTGTGCCTCTGGAGGTGAGGAGAGCTGAAGGAGAGCGGGTCCGGGCAAAACATCCAGACAAAATACCGGTCAGTCAGCAAATTTAACCACAATAAGGCAATGTAATGTAAATATGTGGTTAAATAATTCTAAAATGCCACCATGCTGTTTCTCTGTTCGATACAGATCATTGTGGAACGAGCTCCAAGGTCCCGAGCTCCAGAACTGGACAAAAAGAAATATCTAGTGCCCTCAGATTTAACAGGTAACTACATTTGCAGCTTCTTTTAACTTAAATACATTGTTCACTTTTGGGTCATTACTCGAACTTTTTAAAACATTCTCTCTTCCTGACTATATCTTATGTTTTTAAATCTTAATTGAGCTGTTTTGCTGGATTTTCATCACTTTCTTGGTCCTTTTATTGCATGTTGGTAACTTTCCCAGGGACAGGGATTTCACAATATTGAATTTGAGTGTTTCATGATTATTAACCCGAAATCCTTAGTTCCCTTAGTACACACTGGTGCACCAGAATAGATCCTCATTCTTGTTGTATGTGACCAGTTTGCTTTTAAGTCAGGGGTGTCCAAACTTTTCTCATTAAGGGCCACACACAAAAACACAGACAAAGCTGAGGGCCGACTGAGGGCCATAGATTGGTCGCCAATACAGTGAATACTTCAAATCTGCGTTATTACGAGTTAGACTGAACCACTCGACCTTTATTCATGCTACATCCTCAGTGGGACACATTAAATATTTGATATGGGCTTGTTAAAGTAAATTTTCAGAAATATACAGTAAAAAGTACTGTTTAAAGTAATATGGGCCACAGTTTGGGCATGCTTGCTTTAAATAATTTTACTCTCTGAAAGATAAAAGTTAATGTGACATAAACAGACAGATGAAAAGCCTAGAAGGAGTCTAGATTGATTCATGGGACATTTACACCATTACAGTTTTATTTTTTTTTCAAATTGTCCAAATCATTTTTCATAATATTCTCAGGTATCTTGACACAGTGACTCTGGAATTACTAAAGTTTCTAATTATAGTTTATGCACAATTGCACATTTGTTAAGCTTATCTTTGGGTGTATTCTGTTAAAATGCTTTTTAAGTAGATTTTCTTCTCACTTCCTGTTGAACGAGAGCACGGCGTGAGCAGGGTAGCGTGTAGACACTCTTTTAGCTGTTTCTGTTCCTTGTTTTGGGTAAAATGAATCTTATTTTCTAACTCTCCTGACCACCTCCCTCTCGCTCTCTCTGACTTCTCTTTCAGTGGGTCAGTTGTGTTTCTTGATACGTCAGCGCGTGTCTTTGAGGCCAGAGGAGGCGCTGTTCTTCTTTGTCAACAACTCCCTTCCTCCCTCCAGCTCTCCCCTCTCAGCTGTTTATGAGGTAATCCCCCCGTCCCACCCAGACACACACACACACACACACAGTTCAGATAAGTTCTCCTCTATACACACTGCCACTTGAGACTTCTTGGCCCTTGTGGATTGTTAAAACATTATTACAAAACCTGCATGTCTGTGCCCTCGGGATTGCAGCTAACATTTCCAAATCAAATATATATCGTACAAATTAAAAATAACTGTAATATTTAGTTACAAAAATCATTTTACAACTTGTTTTTGTGCTGTTGTCTCGTTTCGGTGCTGCGTCCAATCAGAAAGTAGCAACATACTGAAGTGAATTTCAAGATTATAAAGACACAGGCTGCCACACAGTAAAATACACACATGACAGACCGTTTTTAATCAGTTTTTCAATATCTTTTTTTTTTTTAATGGCACAAAATGACCCTATTGGAAGTGAGAGATCGATCAGAAAATGTAAAATAACCTAATTGTTGTTTTGGAGCTATGCAGAATTAGAAAATCAAGTATTTTGTCCGTAACTAAAGCTGTAAAATTGACTTAGTAAGGGCAATATTTCTTCTCTTTTCTGCTTACATTTGTGGGTCATTCAGATTTTGCGTAATACTTGAGCCACAAGAGGCTGGAGACTAACTGGAGGCTCGAGTGAGTTGAGGCTGCTGTTGTTCTGCTGATGTTTTGCTGTTGTTTTTGGGTTATAGCCAAACAGTAGCCCTTGTGTTCAGAAAATCAACAACTAGAAGAAATTTGCCGTGCCTCCTCACACCAGAACGCTACACTATGAAAGCTGGAACAATATATTTTGAGGCTCAGTGGTGCGATCTTTTTATTTTTGCGGGCTGTAAAGGGTTAAATAAGTCATTTCTATGGCTAATTATCGCTTCATTCTGCTGTATATTTGTTGCAGCTCAGGCCTTTTATTATCTTGGTTTGTGTCAGTGGCGTAAAGTAGTTTCAGTGTTCTCGTTTATGGTGATATTTCTCTTTTTAGCTCTTTGTTATAGCGACGGGCCTAGCAACCAACAGCTTAGAGATACAGGCACATTTCAGCACAGGAAAATCTGAGAATAGGTCTTTTATTTTTGTCCCTAATGTCCATCCCTTTATTATATTTATTCATTTATTATCCCGCTTGTTTGTCCACACTATATTAAAACCAATTTAATCTAGTTGAGGGCCTTTTATCGTCTTGTGTGTTAATTGTAAACACAGTATTTACCAGTGCAGAGCTGCTCATCTTGAAGAACGCGCAGGGAAGCGTCAGTTTCATCTTACAGGGTAATATACTCCCTCTGTGCTTCAAAACAACCCGAGGTCAAAATACCTCTTCACCTTTGACTCACTGAACCAATTCACTGAGTCTTGTGAGGTTGAGACTGTAAAACCTGTTTATGTGAAAAGGTGAAAACATATTAATCATTTTTACTGTTACGTTGATTTTTTGCTACTTTTTGAGCTGTAGTTTTTTCGCATTTTACACTTTTTTTTTTATCATGGTTTAGTTCGTTTTCATATGTAACACTTTGGACTGCTCACTAGCGCCTCATAGTGGTCACGTGATGGTACTGTGGCGTGTCCGGTCAGCTGATTTAAACAGGTTTCGGTGCGATCTTCCTACTGGTGGAGAGAGACTATAAACCGGGACGAGGGGGCTTTTTTATTCTCACACAACTGAGATGCTGTCCTGAGCACAGCAACATCACGTGGCCACTCTGAGGCGCTAGTGAGCAGTCCAAAGTGTCACGTGTGAAAACAAACTAAACGTTGATCTGAAATATTCCAGAAAATACTATGATCATGAGAATGTTAATAAAATTGTACAGAAGGATGCTGCGAATTATCCCTGGCTATAAACACTGTGACACCTGCATCGGATTTACTGAATTGCTAATCTATGTTTGTTGTATCATCCCTATTCAAATAAACAATTAAAAAAGACAGCAAACAAACAAAAATAACCCCCCCGCCCTGGTCCAAAGCCTCAACCAAACCAAACCATGGTCTGCTACAAAACAGTTGGAGACATTCAATGAAAACTTGTCATAACTTCTAATAAAGTTGTAGTTGGGCTATATCCAAAAACATAAATATCCAAGCCTTAAGAGAAAAACAATATGGCGGCTTCCAGCGTGTGGCCGCCATTTTGTCTGCAGGTCTTTACACTTCTGTTTTCGAGTGTGTTTCGTCCAGATAACGGCCTGATAAGTTCTTCAGATCAGTCATTATTTTAGTGAGTCACGACGAGTCCGATTCTTATTTACTTCTCATTATTCGTATTATGTGTCCGTTTTGTTGTTTCTTTGCTGAGCTGTTTTGCGTCTCTGTGTGTGTTTACAGGAACATCACGAGGACGACTTATTCCTGTACATGACTTACAGTAACGAGAGCGTGTACGGCTGAAGAGACAGAGACGGAGAGACGGGGCTCGGCTTTAACATCGTCCACTTTGAAACGCACGGATCCAAATGTCACCGGTCGACAAGTCTGCAAGCCAACAAATATATCCATCTAAAATTAAAAGACAGACTAATTTTCACACCTTGAGAGTTTCGGTCGCAGTTGTCAAGATGAAATGAAAACGGAGATATGTTCATTAGAAACTTTAGTGTGATTATGTCAGACTGAAGCTAATCGGACTTGTTTCATGTGTGTGGTAAGATGTAGAATTTGATTTGTAATTCCTTCGGTGATTACTACAAGTTGCCTGTTTATAAAACTCAATATTTTAAGTTTAAGCACTTAATCGATAACGCAAAAATCCCAGTATAACTCTCATACAGTGTTGAATATTTATACACTACATATAAGGGATTTAAAATGACTTGGTTTGAGTAATTTACTTAAATCTAATTGCTAATACGGCCCTAAATATTTCGCTTCCAGGTTCATTTTAGCCTTCTGTAGAATTTTTCTTACCCAGTTTCAAATTTACACAGCAGATGTAATGAAATTGAAACTTTAAATCCCTTAATGCAGATGGATCAAGAAAGAATCTAAACTTCCCCAAACTTCTCAAGATCAATTTTCAGCTAAATTCGATAGGACTACAATAATCCAAATGTACGTTTAAATTGCGATCATGTGCTACTAAGTGAAAAATCGGCCTGTATTTTGCCGTAGCTGGATTATGTTGGATTATGTTCTCGCCAAGCCCTGAGCGAGGAGAGGAGAGGCCAAGACGAGAAAGACAGAGGAGGGACGAGTGCGTTTTAAGTGTTTGTAATGCTACAGTACTTACTTATTATTATATTATCCCTATGCGTTACTTCACTGAGGATGGCTTAAGGGTTGGGTTCACGTGTCAGTATTTCTGGGATAAGCATGATTTTTTATTATTGTTAGTACTTATTTTGTTGATTTCTTTTTAAAACCAGAAATTGTTTGGGAGAAAAATGCAAGAAAGAAGCACAGAAAAAGTTGTTTAAAAAAAAAAGTGTTGGAAAAACTCTCGTCTTTCTCCGTCGTCTGTATTTAATGCACATAGTATTTTTTTGTAAATTAATGTAAACTTTTGTTGAGAATAAATTTGAAAATGTAAAAATCTGTTTCTTGTCTCGTCTGTTTCATTAGTTTAACAGTTTCAAAATAGATGTTGTGATCTATTTGTGAAGATTTGAAATAAAGACGCAAGTGATTTTTCTTAGTAATCTTGCATGTATTTAATTACAGATGTTTTATTGCTAAATACATTGAAAAACCTGCATTATTACAGTGACCGGGCTCGCCTCTACACAGATCTGACCTGTAACCTGGCCTGGTTTGCTCAAAAAGCTCATGTCTCCAAAAGTTTATTGCAATAGTGTTGAAAACTGTAGACAATAACATCTCCATGGAGACAGAAAACAGTGTAAACTCTCTACCAAAAAAGTTACATAATGAACCTTTAAACATTTAGTCAGATGAAATTATTTTATATTTATTATTTATGAATATGATTTAATTATTTACTGCAAAAATTAGCGATGCCGATGGAATATGTTTTGTAGACAAATGCAGCTGAAAAAAATAAAAACACATTTCTCCATTGACAGATATTTAAATCTGAAATAGTTTATTGTGACTTACATAAGAACTTATTTTGTATTGTTAATGTGCTGGTTTTGTGAATGAATCATTAAATAAAAATAATAGACCATGTCCTTAAGTCGGTTTATGAGATGGTTCAACTTTTTGTTTAATTTGACTTGAAATTGATCATAATGACGCCAGGAATACAACTTTTGTTTAGCATCATAGTAGTAGTAGTCAATTTCAAATAGAAGTACTGCTGCCAAAACTCCACTTAAATAAAAGTATGTATGAAAAATATGACTCTTGAATAGTTACAGCTGAAACCAGAAGTTTACACACACTATATAAAAAGACATGTGCTTTTTTTTGTTCTCACTGTGACGAAATCAGACTAAACTTTTCCTGTTTTAGGTCAGTTAGGATTAACAAAATTATCTCTATTTGCTAAATGCCAGAATAATGTCAGAAGGATTTTATAAGGCATTTTTTTAATGACTTTCTTCAATGTCTGATGCTTACGTCCACTTCATTAGGATGTGGTTCCATTGGCTTTAACTGTGTGACTTGGGCCAAACGTTTTGCATGTTCTTCTCACTTTGGGACCAGTTTGGGAGTGTGCTCTGGGTCATTGTCCTTTTACACCCATTTCCTCTCAGGCTTTAACTTCCTGGTAGATGTTTTGAAATGTTGTTTCATTATTGCTTTTAATGTTTGATTTTAGTTGTAAATTTTGTGATATTTTATTCTGTTATGAATTGTGAAGCGTCTTTGAGTGTCTTGATAATTCTAAATAAAATGTATTATTATTATTATTCAGTATTTCACAGAATGTACTTATTTTATTTATTTGATTTGGACAATGCTAATGAACAGACATGACAGAACGTGAAAGTAAACACAGTGGATTAAAGTCAAAGGATCATCTCCATGCCCTGTCCCAAAGAGCTGGGGTCACAAAAGGGTCAAATAAAACACTGCACAGTTCCCATTATTTCAGACAGTGTGGCCCCATTCAAGACAATTACATTTTATACTCACCCTCTTCATATTTCTTACCTCATGATGTCATTTATTTAGTGAAGTGTGAAGTCCCTCCTGCAGAAAACATCCCCACAGCCTGAAGCTGCCTCCCTCACACCTGTTTCACACTTAGGATGGGGTCCTCAGGGTTACAAGCTTCTTCTCCCTTTTTCCTCCAAACGTAACGATACTCATTATGGCCAAAACAGCAGTGACGTGCATTGATCTGGGGAAAAAAAAAAAAAATGTAATTGTAAATAGCTGTTCCTCTCAGTGCACAGTATAAAACAGCAGTACGAGTTCTCACAGTGAGGCGCACATAATGGGGTATTTGAGGGGTGAGATCTGTTGTATTTGGTGTGTATGTACCATATGTCTACAGGTCTTTCATCCATCTACAACAAACTGTTACTCTTACCTAACATCAGCCTGCCCTGGGACTACGGGTGGAAATTAGTATTGTTACTATAATCTGGCACCATACATCTTTCCTGTTTTTTAAGGTTAATGTAATATTGTGCACTGTCCCTGTCCAAATAAAATAAAATACCATACCACATACGCCTGGCTCACGGCAGAGGGCGCTGCTGAGCCCGTGACTGAGGCCCTTCTTCTTCGCTCTTGAACTCGTTTATTTTTTATATACAATCTGCCTTATCACAATGGAAGATTACAGTCCCAAGATAAAAAAAAAATAAATAAAACAAAAATCACAAATTTGGATTTTCAATCAAAGCAAGAGGTTATAACTAAAGGAAAACCTGCACCGGAGCTGAAAGGCTGCAGACTTTCTGAAAGAACTTACACCTCCGACTGAAAAGACCGTTACACGTCAGTTAAACAGACCGTTACCTGCTCTTTTCAAACGGAAAACTGTCCGTGTCCTACGAGAAAGCGCCTTTTCTGCTTTTTCGGTCTTCAGTTTTCAACGAGTGAAAATGTCTGGACTCAAAATGCATTTTGTGACATGAAGAAAATCCGCAGAAACTGAATAAGCTCGAACAGCCACGTTCAAAGTCAGATAGCTTTTAAAACTTTGGAGTTTTGTAGGACAGACCTGGGTCCGGACGAACTCATCATTAGCTGCACATTAGCCCTGCACGTTAGCCTACACATTAGCTTATACATTAGCTTACACATTAGCCTACAGATTACTTGCACGTTAGCATACAAGTTAGCCTACGCATTAGCTTACACATTAGCCTACACATTACTTGTACATTAGCATACACATTAGCCTGCACATTAGCCTACTCGTTAACTTGCGCGTTAGTCTACACATTCGCTTGCACATAACCCTGCACATTAGCCTGCACAATGCAAAGGGAAAGGAAAACCGTGACATTTGAAAGACCTCATCACTGCAGCCCGTTTCCTCGCTTAACAACAGTTAGCATTTCGTGTCAATGCAGAGAGCTCCGGCACTGCTAATCACGGTCACTATGTGGAGATATTATATGAGTTTACCGAGAAAGACAAAGGCTAGCAAACATTCCATTCCATTCCATTTGTGTTTTGTGGCTTGCCAAACAAAGTGCAGATCTGTCATTTTTTGCTAGTACGTAAGACATGAGCGGCTTGTGATCTGAAGGTGTTTTGGGGTTTTGACGTGAGTGCAGACAGACCATGAGCCCTGTATGTTATGGGACGTATGCAGAAATACACCTCTGTTGAAAAGTTTATAGCTCAGACGTAGACGGGGCTTCTGTTATGCCAACACAATAACAGCATCTGTAGAGAGGTCCTTCTCAGTATTAAACAAAATCCAAACATACAGTCAAAACAGGACTGGTCCAGGAGACTTTCATCCCTCCAATGATCTCCGCTGAGTCAGAGACTTTTAAAACTGAAGGACAAAAGGAGGACTTCTACAAAAAAAGTGTTATAGACATCTTTGTCCAAAGGATCATTGCATGCATTTCATGTACAAGTAAAGGTAAGAACATACACTTTTATTTATTTTTGCTTGAAACTTGGAATTAATTTTGATCTTAAATAAAATATGTGTCACATGTTTGTGTAAAGAATGTTGATATAAGATATACTGCATAGCCTAACTGATTGTCTGTGGTCAATCAAATTATGTTTAATGTGCTCTTTTGGGTTTATTTGCATTTGTAAATCTCTCTAAAAAAGTCAGTGCCTCACTATCTATGAACCTCACCGCATGTCACCAAACAGTTCAATTTTATCTAACCACAGGACATGTCTCTATAAATTAAGGTCTTTGTCCCTGTGTGCATTTGCAAACTGTAATCTGTTGTTTTTATGTTTTGTTTTTTTGAGTAATGTCTTCTTCCTGCAGAGTTCCTTTCAGCCCATGTCCATATAGTCCTTGTTTCGCTGTGGATAATGACACACTCTGACCAGCTTCAGCAGCATCTTCACAAGGTCTTTTGCTTTTGTTCGTGAGTCAATCTGCACATTTCAGACCAAAGCACCTGGGCTGTGTGATGGCTGGACATTCCTATGGTGTTTATACTTATTTGAACAGATGAATGTGGCACCTTCAGGCACCTGGAACTTGGACCAAGGATGAACCAGACAAAAGGTGCGTTCACTCCGGGGCGTCAGATGCGTCGAGATCACATTCAAAGTCTATGGTGGAGTCTATGGCGCGTCTTCAAGCGTCCAGGTGATGCGAATCTGGTGCAGCATCCAGGATAAATGCGTCCGACACCAAATTCTCGAACAGCGCGCAGGAGTCAACAGACCACGCTGCGAAAAGCGATGTCATTCTGAAGCGCTGGAGTCACAGACACGAACAATAGAGGACGTTATCCGCGCACCAATGCGGGACAGCAGGTCATCGAACTGGGCCTGGGTCACACGAAAATACCGCTGGAAGCGCTGATCATCCAGACGGAGCTCCTGGAGCAAGTGATGAAACTCGCCAAACTCCGAACACCTCTGAATTATGTCGTGAATCCAGACACGCCGCCGCCGAGCCGATCGCCTCCGTTGATGACTTTTGTGCAGTAAATACACCAAAGCTGTTCTCTCAACATGGTCTGTCATTGTGCACAAAAGGAGCAGGAAAACACTCAACGCTCTAGATGCGACACGCGTCCAAAGCGTCTGCCCTCAAATGCACAGGCGTCCAAATAGAGGCGTCCAGCACGTTTTTGACGCTGCGGTGTGAACGTACCTTTATGCAAGTCCACAGTTCTCCTCCCGATATCTTGGTTGATTTCTTTTGACTTTCCCATGATGTTACACAAAGTAGTGGTGTTTTTTAGGTGAGACTTCAAATACATCCACTGGTGTGTCTCTAATTAACTCAAATGTTGTCAATAAGTCTATCAGAAGCTTCCAAAGACATGACATCATCATCTATGTTTTCCCAAATTGTTTAAAGTCATAGTAATCTTACTGTGTGTGAACTTCTGACTTTGAAGAAAGCCATGAAAATTGTCTAGAAGAATCCTTCTGTCATTATTGTGGCATTTAGTAAATAGAAATGATTTTGTTAATCCTAATTGACCAAAAACAGGAAAAGTTTTGTCTTATTTCATGACAGTGAGGAAAAAAACAAAACTTATGTGTCTTTTTATATAGTGTGTGTAAACATCTGGTTTCAACTGTACTTTTAACACAATTTTAGAAGCATTTTAGATATTCGTGACATGCTCTTGATCAAAAATGGCCACACGACATCTGGCATTATGTTGCCATGGCAACAAACCAAAAATCTGTCCTTGCCAATGGGACGTTCTGACAAAACTTTGGGGTAGTGACCACGTCCCCTTACAGCCCGGAAGTTTGCCATCTTGAGGGTTAAGGGTAAGGGGTAGGAGTTAGGGTTAGGCATAAGACTTAGGGTTGTTTTAGGGTTAAGGTCAAGGTCAGGGTTACTTTTAGGGTTTAAGTTAGGGTTAGGGCGTAGATCTAGGGTTAGGGCGAGGTGTGGTTTAGGTGTAGGGGGGGTAGATGTGGGTCATGGCGTAGGCCGATCACTACTGCTTGTGGCACTTTGAATTACTTTGTGTACAAACTATACATGTACTATACAAATAAACTTGCCTTGCCTATATTTACAATTATACTCAATTACAAGTAGAAGTACAGGTTTACAAATCCTGTCAAAAAAGTACAATTACCCCAAAATCTACTCAGTTTGAGAAACTTGAGTATTTGTAAATTGTACTTTGCACCCCTGGTATAATCTAGTACCAACAACAAACACTGTATATTCTTAATCTTGGAAGTAAAATATTCATTTCTAAAAGTCATTTACAGTAAGTAAAACATTTAGAGGAAGGACACACTTAAATGGGAAGTGCTTCACCAGGCGTCCACCGCTCTGAGTTTTGGTGATGTTAGATATAATTTGGTGCTTCTTCTTTTCAAGCCTAAATTGTTGCCCCGTGATCGGAGCATTGCCTAATCCTCTGCGCATTTTAAGAAGACAAAACCGAAAGCTCCAGTTTAGAGAAGAACAAAGAGGAGCCATGGAGATGGAGGGAATTGCCAAAGAGCCAGACGCTGGAGAGGGGCCAAGTGACACCGGCAAGACTGAAGGTACAACAAAAATATTATTCTGTTTCAGATGTTTTTGTCAAATTGGAAAACTCATTTGAAGTAGCTGTATATGTTTAAAGATTCACTATATATTCACTAATAACTTTTCTGATGGAGAGTCTGACACCTGCTTGTCTCTATGCTTGTTATTCCTTTGCCTGGAATGTTCCTCGGAATTTCATTAGATTCACCAATTGAAACAACCACGGCCTTGCCCTAGTTACAGGTCAGATCTGTGCAGAGGTGAGCCGGCTCACAATAAGAATGCAGGTATTTGTTTAGGAATAAAAACACCTGTAACTGAATTAAGTTTAATGCTATATTATGGAAAATATTAAGCAAAGCAATAACATTACCAGGGAAACGAGGAGCTGGCTCATCAGAAAAGTAACAGAGACAAGCAGTGGCATTTTAATTGTTGAAAAACTGAGAGAGCATACATGTCCCTCCTTTTTTCTTGTGCTGTATTTTATTATTTTTAAACCAACATTTTAATGTTTAGATTAGATTCATGCTTTTATATAATTTTTCTCTGCCATTATGCTTCTCTTGTTGTGTTTGAAACCTGCTGTAACCCTGTATTGTAAACCTGAGCGTGTTCTGAAATGTGTGTTAGTTTCTCTCTCAGTTTCAGTCTTATCTCAGATGAATGCCCTTGGAAAAGTTTAAAATGTGTAAAAATCTTACCATGAAAACTACTGTAAATCTTAACTGGAGTCACAGAGTTTGTCAAAAATATCACAACTCAATGTTTTTCCAAATGCAAAATCGTCCAGCCCTGTTTTAGATGCACTGCTCTGCACTGCTATAGTGGCCCTGAAGAAAATACAAAATGATAGAGATTTGGACTTTTGGCTGATATCACACCAAACTAATTTTACTGTTCTAATGTTTTGTTTCTAGAGGAGATTTACTCCAAACTGCAGAGCCCGTCTGAGGACCTGTACAGCGACGCCAAGTTTCTCCCTGGACCTTCAAAGCAAAAACATGGTACGTCATCTTTATTTGTATTTTTAAAATCCAAAACGAAGAAACTTAACAATATATTTTTCAAAGCATTTTTCAAATGTTTATTTAAGCACATTTTACAGTGGATACTTTTTACTTTTACTTTACTATATTTGAGAGCAGTATCTGTACTTCCTACTCCAATACATTTTTGAACTGGACTGAAGTAAATGTATTTTTTATTACTTTTTGAGACTTGCTGAAAAGGCTGAAGCTTTATTCTTAACATGTTCATAATTTCACCAAAGACAAATATACAAATAAAAACAGCTACAAAAAAGGATTATTGTTTTTGTGGATCAAAATTCAGCACAAATCTGTGTCAGAATCACTACATTTGAAGTCAAAATACTTTTACTTTTTACTCTTTATGTACATTTTTAAACAGGTACTTTAATACTTTCACTTGAGTACATTTTTCATATGATACTTTTACTTGTGAATTTTTTTGGTCTGGTATCTGTACTTTTACTTAAGTATCAAAATTGAGTACTTCCACCCCTGTCTATGACTCATCTTCATATTGTGATTCCTGTGAGTTCAGTGTTGTATTTATATGTTTGTCCTATGGACTTTGGTGAGAGTTTAGGAGTGTGCAGTATTAATGTACACGGGTACATGCAGAGAGAGTTACAGCTGCAGACTGGTCAAATAGCTGACCGCTGAGTTTTAGGTTCCTGAGGCTTGAAAATAGGTTTAAGGTTGCACAAGCATGAACTGAGTGTTTCCTCCTTGAATCCTTGAAGGTTTTGGAATTTGTGGCAGAATTTAGACTTTAGTCTCAAAGCGATTTAAAAAAAACTGCAAATCATAATTTTGTGTGAACATATTAGCAGAATTATTGCATAAAAGTGTGGTCTTCTCAAATATAAATTGCCTAAACTCTTAAATGAGTATAAACGCATTTCAGCTACAATCAAGAAAATTGTCTTAGTTTAAAGATACACAATTCTGGTGGAGGGTCTGCCGCCTGTTCATCTTTATGCTTATGCTTGGTCTGGAATGTTCCACAGTATGGCATTTAACTCATCTGTCATTATGAAGACAAGCCGGTGACTTGTAGGCCACTGTTTTGCCTGTGAATGAAACATAAATGTATTAAATTCCAAGGAGAGGACGATTCCAAGCAACGCAATAACATCTCCATGGAGACAAGCAGGAAAGTCACACTGTGAAACTTTGAGTATCATAAGAGAGAACTTGATGAAATTATTGTGTATTTTACGTATTGTACTTAATGTGTCCTGTCATAACAAGGCAACAAAAAGGATGTTTTTTCAATAGCTCGTAATTCAAAAAGTGTTTTTCTAATAAAATATGTTTACAGGAAGTGTTGGAAAGTAACTGAATTTATACCCAAAATACATATTCAGAATGTCTTTCCTTCTCCAGTTGATAGGAAATACATAACAGTGTCACAAAGATAAAGCTTGTTTTTATCCCATGTTATGTTGTTTTTACACTATAATTTAAATACAACTCGAGGTAAAAGTATTTCAAATACAGTACTCTGACTGGACTAACAGAATATGTTATAAACTTATGTCGATTAATATGCACTGTCCCTGAAATAAATAAATAAATAAATAAATAAAGTACATTTTAAAGCAGGTAGTCACTATTCTGTAACTAAACACATTTTCAAAGTATTCTTCCCATCTCTGTGTGTGATCAGCACTGCGGGGCGAGCGTCTGTGGAGACTGGGGTGCATCTGCCTCGGAGCGATCTGCCTGATCCTGGTCCTCACCGTCATCGTGCTGGCGATGAAACGTGAGTCTAATTAACATATATTTTAAACTTACAGTGTAGCATTTAAACCAGACTGGAGTAGATATAAGTATTATTAGTGTTTTTTATGTTGTAAGTGGTAGTGATCAGACTTTCGGCTCTTTTGGATCTGTTCATTTCAAAGAGCTGTTCAAAATATTGGCTTTTTTACGGTTTATTTCTATGACAGAAGCCAGTGTGAGAACTCATTTTATCTACAAAGAGAGAAACAACTAAGGTTTAAATGTGTTTGAAATAGTTCGAACTGAGAGCGGAAGTGGGTTTGCTCTTTCAAATGATGCATTCTCTAAATAAAACTTTGCACTACAAGGTTATTATGATTAAGACGTTTTTTTTGTGCACAAAGTTCTGCTCGTGTCTCCTGCTCTGCTTCTGTTCTGAGTCTTGTGTCGGTTCAGTGTTAATCAGTGTAAAAATGCATATAGATTAGAAAGAAAAAGATTTGGCTCTTTTAAAAAATTAGATCTGGATCTAACGGTTCACGTGAAGAAACTGTTCACAAGAGCCGACTTCACATACTGAGAAAAATAAACAGCTGGTTTTAGTTAACTCTTTTATTGTTTATACTTAACAACTTACAATTTTTCACATATTATGAACTCATCTGTGTAATTATTCAGAAATAGTGTCACTTACGGGACTTACTCAAGACAGTTGGTCAGTTTTTACACAACTCTTTTAGTAAATTGAAAACAGAATGTTTGGTTTAAGTTTTATCTCACACTTTCTCACTCTGAGAAAACCTCCCTTTTTATTTACAGAGTCCATAAAGTCTCTTCACAATTTAAAACATGTATTACAAGGGTAAGTAATACGATATCTTCCTCAGACGTGTTCTGTTGTATCAGTGGTTTCCAAAGTGTTCATTTAATCCACCTCTATATGAGCTGCATTAGACACATGAAGCATGAATACGGGACTGGATTTCTTGCTGTTCGCTGTAGCAGAGCCTCATCACTGGTTCAATCTCATCTGTATCTTTTGCTTTAGTTCAGTAATGTCCCGTATCTTTATTCGATTCACGACATCTTTAACACAGCTGCATAGAACCATGATACACACTGTGCTTCTCTTGAGGAGGAGTCTTTTTTTTTTTTTTTTTAATCAACTGGATGCCTGAAATACAAAAATGCAACATGATTAAAAACCTTTATAGCCACAAATCTAATTAATATATCTTAACAATTGTCTTTGTAATTAAATTTTAAAATTGTAAAGAGACTTTACAGACGCCCTGTAGATTCAACGATGTATCATCTGTCACATATTTATTGATGTTTATTTATTTATTGAGGAAAGATGAGGCATCATAAGTTTATTTGTATAGCACAATTAGTACACAAAGTAATTCAAAGTGCTTTACTTATTTTAGAATAAGAAAGACATTAAAATCACAATACAACAAACCAAAACATAAATAATCATCATAAAATGAACATTAGTTTTATCAGTCTTCCTGAAGATGTGAGACAGGCTTTGACAAAATTTAAATCCAGGCTCAAATGGTTCTGAATTACTGGACCAATAATTGTGGACCGATTGTGCTTTACAAATGGCCATTAAAAGAGACGAGGCTCAAAGTGATTTTAAATGTGCTTTATAAAAACACTGTACTTAAATGTTCACATTTTGTCTTGTTTCAGTCCAAAATGAACCGCCCGCCTGTGAAGTGGATTCATCAAAGTCTGTCCCTCTGAACATTTTGACGCAGGGTTACCTCTCAAGTAAGCACAAACACACCAACGTCTCAGAAACCATCTCTCTACATGGGTGTTTTTAGTTTTAGAGGAAGTTCTTCTCTTTTCTGAGAGCTGAAAAAAACTATTAGTCACTCCTTTTATTGTTTCAAGTCATTTCTAACATGTAATCATTGTATTAATCTACATTTTGCACGGTAAACTACTTTTGTAGCCACAGCTGCCTCGACTGACGGTCCTTTCCGAGCACTACCTTCTTCTAACTCTCTACTAACAGTAACACCACATTTACACAAAGGTAAGATGGGTCAGGTGTCTTGTCTAAAGACACAATGATAGTATGCGCTAGGGTTGACAAAAGCATCGAAAATCAGATACAAATCAATACTAAAAGAAGCATTAAAACTAGACACTCATTTGAGCAGGTGTCGATACTAAAAAGTCACACTCACAGCACAGAAATGAGTATAAGGAGAATGGGATCTTATAGGACCTCATAGACTCAGGTAAACCACATGCAAATATAAAAGAAAGTATGATTTTTCATTTCAAAATCACATTCTATTGTCCAAAGAGATTTTTTTAAAAATTGTGGTATCAGACTCTATATTAAGTCTTGTGTCTGTTCCTTAATATCGAAATCAAGTTTGAAATTTCAGTATTGTGGACACTCGTTTGCACTGATCCGAGCGAGGTTTGGCCGACCATAAGCAAAAGCACCGCCAACGGAGACAAGTCATTTTAGGTTAATCAAGTGAATCTATTTTGTGCTTTGTCTGTTACACATTTTGGGGTCTCTGTCCATTTGTACATAACATTGATATAAAATTTAACTAAAAGTGTGTTAAAAGCCGGGGCGGGTGCTCAGTTAACATGTTCATTCAAAGCTTTTTAACAGTGGAGCGTACCCCCCACCCACCCACTACCATGTTCACTTCACTGCTTTAAACTACATTAAATGTAGCTAGTCCCTGAAGTAATTTATAAAACCTAATATGCGGTTCTTAATGTTATTGTAGTTTCATTTTACACCCCCTGCGGTCGCCTTGTGAACATTTTTAGTCTATGCTATGAAAGTGAGGAAATATCTTTGGGGGAGCTATGAGGGAGCATTGGCCATTCTACGGGGAGGCCAGTGCTCCCCAAACCTCCCCAAACCTCCCCCCTGGCACCGCCCCTGGTTAAAACTAACTAGTACTTTAAGTAGTGTTTTGATACAGTTTACTTTTACTTCAGTACCACTTTGGCTGCAGTCCGTGTAACTGAATGCCCACTGTCTCTTTCAGGGAGCCAAAGCCAGAACTCTCTGTGCCCCGTTCGCTGGTTATATTCAAGTAACTCCTGTTTTTTTTTGTCGACGGAGAGAAAAACCTGGGATGAGAGTAACGCTGACTGTCGGGACAAGAAGGGAAATTTGGCCGTGATCACCGACCCCACCCTGAAGGTGCATACATACACATACAGCTGTTATGTTCACTGTGCTGGAAAGAAACTAAATACATGAACCAAAAATACTCATTAAGAATACACAGGAGTTAACTGTGTTCTGGTACTCTTTCATGTGGTGTATTCAGAATGCAGTTACTGTCATAAAGTCAAAGAAATACATTCCAACTCAAGTATTTATTTTAGTTACTCATTTTGAGTAACTTTTCTGGTACAGTTACTCTTTCAATTCGTGGTATTCAGAATACTGTTACTGGTATTTGATTGTGAAATTTAAATGAACAATATTGGTGAAAAAAAGAAAACACAGATATTGGGATGAGAGTGTGATTAAGGAGTAAATAAAAACATAACAGTCAAGGAGTCAATCATTACAGTGTTTTAATCCTATTTTTTAACTCTGTGCGACCTTAAGTATTCAAGATATACTGCGTACGCTTCTTTGATTTACATTACAACGCACATTTTAGAGCATGGGTTCATTATTCTGTACATAATCTGTACATTGAAGTATTGTTCCATCACTGTTACATTCATACAGACGTTTCACACCACAGCTAAATGTGCTTCTTTACAGTAACAGCTCTGGTGTTGGTGACTTCTCAAAGCTCAGCGGTTTTACCCAACTTCCTCAAAAGTACAGTAAAGCATCACAGAACAGTAACTGTCATGGACCCTGTAAATATATGATTATTTCACCTTTTTCCATTTGAATAATCTATTTTAAAGCTGCACTATGTAGTTTTTGTGGTGGAGGGTCTGCTGGTCTATGTTGGTTTGTCTGAATAATCCACACCATGGAAACATGACCAGGCAGGTTACACGTCAGGTTCTTATAAAACTGTACGTGGAATTTTTACCAAACATTTGCACAAACTTCCTCAAACTTGCCCACTTCTGCTCTCTGAGAAGAGACCTCCTTCTGTCTCTTCTTTGAAATTCCAGGTACTCAGAGGTCAGACTTTTTGACCTGCTCATTTCCATCTTAAGTTATGTTTTCATAGATCACAAACTGAACTTAAGAAATGATGTACAAAACATGTTTGTATGTGCGGTGTAACTGTGGAGAGGAGGGACCATCACAGTAAGAATGCATCTGCAAGGGATTTTTCAGCTATTAAAACACCTGTAACTGAATAAATAGAAGATAAATACATTTTATTCCATACTGTGGAACATTCTAGGAAAAGAAGTGATAACTACAAAGTCTAAATCATTTGCATTGAGTCAACACAAATAATCCAATGGAAAAAGTTAACAGTGAATTTAAATAGGATAAAGATAATCCTACTTATCAAAGAACATATTTCATGACGTAAACTAGACGTGATATGCTGGAGGATTTAAAGTTGAAAATCCTACATTACTTTTGTTGGAAAAAGTGATTTTGTGTTTTGTCCTTTTCCAGAGATTTCTGACTGATAATGGACAACAGCAGTACTGGGTCGGCCTGAGACAGACGGGTGGGGTCTGGAAATGGATCAACGGTGAACGATTCAATGAAAACGGGTGATTTTAAACATTATTACAATCACTGTCATGTTTGATGCAGTGGTGGAAAGAGTTTGGAAATTTTATACTCACAGGGCTAAAAATGTGCTCAATCACAAGTACAATTTGTATTTAAAAAAAGAAAAAAGTATGTAGTAAGTATGAAAGATACTACCCAAAGAGCAGGTTCATTTTTGCACACATTTTAATAATATTTTAGATAATTATTTTATAGTTATACAGTTCAAACGCTAGGGGGCAGTGATACCACTGACACTGTGCTCCAGGTATTCCAGCGGGAGTTTTCCCGATGGGCCGAGGCACTTTTGGCCCGGTCACTGCCAGACCTGTGTGCAACACCGCGCACCGTCCTGATGTAACGCTCTTACTCAGCTTTACCTGACTGTTTACCCACTGTAGGTGACCCCACGCACACGTGGCCCCACACACATGTGGGCCCCACACACATGTGGCTTCACAACCCACACACATGTACATGTGGCCCACGCACATCAGGCCCATTCACATGTGGCCCTGCGCACATGTGGCCCCACGACCCAAGCACATGTGGGCTCCACACGCATGTGGCTCCACAACCCATGTACGTGTGGCTCTGAGCAGATGTGGCCCCATGACCTGCGCACATGTGACCCATAGCACATGTGGCCCTGGCCCAGTCCATTATCACACGGGCCGGCCCAAAGCAGAAAGGGCCCTCTCCCGAGTGTGCTCAGAGCTGCTGCTTGAGCCTGCACATTGAAATCACCCTGAAATCAAGGCATTTTGTGAACACTGGGGATGTCTCCGAGCCCATAAAGACAGTCTACACTCTTCAGCCTCTCACAGCAGAGTTTATTTGACATCATAGACACATATTCGTGTTGTTCTGTTGTTTTTGTAGCCTATTTTCATGCACCGTGATCAGAGTGTTCACCGTGGACGTGCGCACCATGTTTCTTGCGTGATTTCTGCAAAGGAGCAAAAGCTTTAAAAGTGGCAGAAAACATGAGTTCAGACGTCCTGACACACGTGTGTGAGGCCTGTGGAGTTTAGGGGCCACTTCAGAGCACTGCTGTCACTGCTGTGCTCAGACTCAGGGATGAACAGGTTCAGGGCAATAAGTCCCAAGAAATGAGCCTGGGTGCCCAGGAGAGACTGACAAACCAAAAACACTCAGAGAGGCTCAAAAGACTTTCCAAAATGCAGAAAGAAAACAGTAACATCAGGTCACTGCTACAAGGAGACGTTACTCAAACATCTGTGAGGGACAAACTCAACCTGAAGCAGCAACCTGCGAGTGCTGAAGCTGAAAGAAAAACTGAATGAAAGTAAAAGTATCACATCTACTAAAAAAAATCTTTCTATTTCTCCTTCTGCTATCTTTCCCATTTAAATATGTACTTAAAGAGTAAAAAGTATATTAAGTATATTTCGCACAGACTTTGAGATCTAATAAAGCTTCTCATGAACTGTTTGTGCTGAATTTTGTTCAATAGAAAGAATAGAATTTATAGGGTTTTTTTTCCAGCTGTTTATATTTTTGTTTTGTTCAGATTATGAAAGTGTTAAAAATAAACACTCAGACTCTTAAACAGATTTCAAACAATAGAGAAAAAAAACTTTTCAGTCCTGAAGTTAAAGTAAAAAGTATCCACTTTAAAATGTACTGTGTAACATTTCTAGTGGAGGGTTCGACATCTGCGTATCTCCATGGAAATGCTATTGTTTGTCCAGAATGTTCCACAGTATAGATTAAACCTATCACTCCCAGGGGAGACAAGGAGGTTACTGCACTACACGACATTACAGTTCAGATCTGTGGAGAGGCGCTAACATTCACAGAAGGAATTATTGTATTTTGAGCAATGGAAACACCAGTAATGAATAAATGCTAGATGGATATGTCTAATGCCATACCATGGAACATTCCAAAGCAATATCATCTCCATGGAGACAAGTCGGGGGCGGACCCTCCACCAGAAAAGCTTTTTTGTTTTTACTTAAGTACAATGCTTTACTGCTCTTACGTTCCATCACGTATAGATAAAGTCCTGTGTTGACTGACGTTGCCTTTGAAAGGCTGAAGATAAATGACACTCATGTTGGTCAGAGTCACCTTCCCCAAACATCACACTGGGACGATTTGTTTTCTGTGTCACAGCATCATCTGGACTCCTCATATCCACAGGGACATTGATTTCACAGTGTAAAAAATAACTATGCGCTATAATAATACTTATGTTTATATCTTTCTTTCACTTTCAGTTTGAAGTCTGGTGGGGAAGAATGTGGGATGTTGATGGGTAACAGCTCCGGAGAAGCTGAGAAAACCTGGAGCAAGTTATTCTGCGGGCGCCCCAGATACTACATCTGTCAAAAGTGAATAAGTAAATGAGTCTGAAGCTTCATCTGGATACACACTTTCATGTCTGTTTAATCCTCTCAAAATGTTTCTGGAAAGTCTTGGGATTGCGAACTTTTACCCATTTAGGGAAAGGGTTTTATAGATTATTGATTCTAGAGCAGCAGCAGCAGCAGCAGCAGCAGCAGCAGCAGCAGCATCATAGTAGTAGTAATAGTAGGAGTAGACAGTAGTAGTAGACAGTAGTAGTAGACCTAGTTTAATTCTTATTTTAGTGTTAAGATTGGGTTAAGATCTGTTTGAGACCTTGTCCAGAACTGGTTTCACCTCAGGTTGTCTAAACAGTTGTCCCTGTTTAGATGTACAGTCTGTAGATACTGTTTATTTGATTTAAAGCTGCACTGTGTAACTTTACTGGTGTTGTGGGGCTGTACTTTTAAAGATATATGTATTTTTAGCCACCACTACTTTTACATTTGGCCCATACAATATTAACTTTTACATGTACATGTTTCATCTTTGTTTCTGATTGGATCTAAAAATGTGTATTATTTAACTTTCTTTATAACTTGTATTTAACTGAATAATATTAATAATGCTTTTTGACAATATACTAAAAAACACAAATCAAATTACACAGATATTAACCATAAAACAGGTCAAAACATCTGCACATTTCAGGATCCCTCCCTGTCCTCCGTGTTCATTTTATTCTTAAAAAAGCAGCTTATTCGAAGTTTATATTTATACCGTGAAGCGGCTTATTTTATGTTAACATTTGTTTTTATCTGAATGTAAATCTGCCTTTTATAAAAACTCTGAGTTTACTTTATCTGCAAACATTCACATATTTGTATCCAGTTTTATTCATAAATAATAAAAGTCCATGACACCAACCCATGTGTTCAGTCCCTCTGTGTGTGTGTGTGTGTGTGTGTGTGTGTGTCTGTGTGTGTGTCTGTGTATCTTTCTGTGTCTCCCTGTGTTTGTGTGTCTGTGTGTGTATTTCTGTGTGTCTCTCTCTCTCTGTCTCACTCTGTGTGTGTGTGTGTCTGTGTTTCTCTCTGTGTCTATCTCACTCTTGTCTGTGTGTGTCTCTCTCTGTCTCACTCTCTGTGTGTTTGTCCTACTCTGTCTTTGTGTCTCTCTCTATGTCTTTGTCTCACTCTGTCTCTGTGTGTCTCTTTCTCTGTTTGTCTCTTTCTATCTCACAGTGTGTGTCTGTGTTTCTCTCTGTCTGTGTCTGGCTCACTCTTGTCTGTGTGTGTGTCTCTCTCTGTCTCACTCTCTGTGTGTTTATCCTACTGTCTTTGTGTCTCTCTCTCTGTCTTTGTCTCACTCTGTCTGTGTGTTTCTCTGTGTCTGTGTGTGTCTCTCCCTCTCTGTCTGTGCGTCTCTGTTTTGTCTCTGTGTTTCTGTCTCTCTCTGTGCCTCAGTCTGTGTGTCTCTCTCGCCCTGTCTCTTTCTGTGTGTCTCCCCCTCTTTTCCTCTCTGTGTTGTCTCTCTCTCTCTCTCTCTCTCTCTCTCTGTTTCTATTTAAAGTACACATTTACATGACGATGTCTCTTTAAACATAGGCTATATAGACTTTATATTTAATATTGTACAAACACAATATTTATAACATGGAAAACACCTTGTCCTTGAATTTGAGGATGGATATACTGTATTTATCAAGCACTGGGGCAGATGGACAAACATATCTCCCCTTTACACACACATTTCTGCTACATAAGTCTATACAAAAATAACGCACTCTTTTCTATAGCATAATACTGCTGTAGTAATTGCACCTATGTAGAAAGAACAAAAGTCTCGGCTCGTTTAACTCCTGACTGCAAAAACACAAGAAAAACATGAGAGAAAATGACTTGGATTTAGAGTATCGATCTCGATTTTCATGTTTTAACTTATGGAAAATGGAGAACTATATAACTCTATGGGATATTCACTGTTTCATTATTTTTTAGAGATTGAAACGGCTCAAAACTAAGATCCTAACACTCCTAAACTAAAATCTGGTACATGCGTCTATTAACCTGGGCATTATATAACTGTAAATTGTCTTGTTAAGTAAAAAAAATAGGTGAAATAATCCAAACTCAAGTCATTTTAACCCATGTTTTTACACTTTTCTTTGCAGTGCACTGGGTCGACGCTCTTATAAGTCCTTTCCTCTTCAAGCTTTAGACAAACTTAATATCTTCTTCGCATTCAAACTGCTCCATGTCCAGTCCCAGAGCGCTGTTCCTGATGATCTGCCACCCGGACAGCGGCCGCCCCTCCCTGTTCTCTCTTTTGGGGCGGAGCTTCGGGGTGTACTTCATCGGGTCGCTCTTCTCCTGCCCGTCCTTCTCCTGTCCCGCCTTCTCTTCCTGAAAAGCCTTAATGTAGCGCCGCATCTTCTGCATCATGGGGTCGTTTCGGTCCTCAACCCTGGAAACACGGGGAATAAAACAGATGAAATTCTAATGGGATTTTTTTTTGTTAATTTAAAGATGTACTGTCTGTGTAATCCCTCAGTCATTCAAATTTTAATCTGTCAACCGGACGAATCAGACTGAAGACGTTGACGCTGCTTCAGATCACTGCCTTATATCTGTCTGAAGGGAGGAGCTACCTACACTGAAACTGTAAACAGCTTTAACAACCCTATTTAACCTTTAATGGTCCTCCTATATCTAAACCACAGCGCCCCTAGAGGCTGGAGGTGCACAAATTAACAGCAGTCAAAATGGCTCCTACATATCACATAGACAAAGACAAACTTAAACGGTTTGCTGTTATAAAGATAGAAACTCGCTTATACTCAACTAAGCACATAAATAAATGTTCTGGTGTTTTTATTACGTGAGTTTTGCTTTAGTTCTTTGGCTGCTGCACTGCTCAGAATGAGGTCAGTGAGTAAATAAGAGTTTTTAAAATAGTAAAAACACAGGAACTCACAAAAATAACACGGGATTATTACTAGGGGTACTCGTTTAAGCCCTGGACAGGATTTAAATTAGTGTTTGCTAAGTGCAGAGGCAGGTAGGACTCAGTTACTTTCACTTGAGTAACTTTTAACCATTTTTATTTCTACAGTACTTCTACTTGAGTTGAGTATATATTTTACAGTAAGAGTACTCTTCTTACTCGAGTAAAAGGTTTGTGTGCTCTACATTCAGCTGCTTCAGATATAATTTAGTTTTCTCATTTTTCTGGTCTATCCTTTGAAAACACTTGATTTTATGTATTTTTCTTATATTGTTTTGTACATTCACTAAAAACTATATGTCTGATGTTAGTTTTACTTGAGAATTATTTTTTTACTTCTGTATTTTGAGGTTATTTTTGACATTTTTCTGGTCTATCCTTTGAAAATCCGCATTGTACATCCACACATTCACCCATAAATCTGATGTTATGCCTTACTTACACTTAGTAGCATCCTTAGCTTGCTTTTTTTTTACGCTTACTCGAGTCATTTCTTGGACCTCTGCTTTGTATTTCTACTTGAAGATTTCTATTTTGAAGTGACAGTACCGTTTTTATCTCCTCCGCCCGCCTCTGTCTAACTGCTGCTAAAGTAAGGAGTCATTGAGTAAACCTGCAGCAGTAGCGTCTCGTTTCCTTACCGTAGATACCAGCGCTCCATGAGTCCGAAGCTTTGTCCACAGACTCCGAGTCGAGGCCAGAGGCAGCGGGGAAGCCTCCTCTCCAGCATCAGCGTCGTAGCCACCACCTGAGAACAAACAGAACACAAGTCATATCATTATGATATCTGTAACAAGTCTCTTAAGCTCACCGGCGTTGATTATGTGTAATATATGACCTTTAAAGTACATTTTTTCACAATATTAAACGCACTGTAAGATAAAAGGTAAAGATACCATGAGATGCCGTTTTTTTGGTATAAACTACACTGTGGCAGCACATTTCTGTAGTTTATGAATCAAAAGTACAGGTATTTATGTACAATATTAAATGTTCACTGTGATTAAGTGGATTTAAAGAACAGGATGCGTGTTTGTGCTGTTTAAAGTAAGAGGCCTGTTCTTTCTGTTTTAGTCCTGGTTTAGAAATGGAAGGTATTTGGTTTAGTTCTGTTTTATGTTCTTTTTTAGTAAGTGGTTTTAACAACAGGAACGTTAGTTCTAGTTTAGTCCTGGTTTAGTTCTGTTTTAGACCTGTTTTAGTCCTGTTTTAGACCTGGTTTAGTCCTGTTTAAGTCCTGTTTTAGTCATGGTTTAGTTCTGGTTTAGTCCTGGTTTACTCCTGGTTTTGTCTTGTTTTACTCCTGTTTAGTCCTGTCTTAGTCCTGTTTTAGACTGGTTTAGTCCTGGTTTAGTCCTGGTTTAGGCCTGTTTTAGTCCTGGTTTAGTCCTGGTTTAGTCCTGGTTTTGTCTTGTTTTACTCCTGTTTAAGTCCTGTTTAAGTCCTGTTTTAGACCTGGTTTAGTCCTGGTTTAGTCCTGGTTTAGTCCTGGTTTAGACCTGGTTTAGACCTGGTTTAGTCCTGTTTCAGTCCTCGTTTAGTCCTGGTTTAGTCCTGGTTTCATCCTGTTTTAGTCCTGGTTTAGTTCTGGTTTAGACCTGGTTTAGTTCTGTTTTACTCCTGTTTTACTCCTGTTTTAGTCCTGGTTTAGTCCTGGTTTGATCCTGTTTTAGTCCTAGTTTAGTCACAGTTTTGACGTGCTTTAAGCCTCTGACATACCTGAGTCCTCCAGAGCTCGTCCCTCTCCTGAGCCACCCTCCAGTGCGTGTCGCTCATCATGGCGATCAGCAGGTTCAGCAGCAGGATGTAAGAGACCACGGAGAAGGTGCAGTGCAGGACGTGGACTATAGGGGGCGTGATAATGGTGTGATCCACGGGTAAGTCTATGAGTCCCACGCTGAGCTCAAACTGAGAGAAGAGAGTGATGGGGAAGGAGCGATAGGCGGGGATGGCGTCCACGTCCTGGGTCATGTACACCACCCACAGAGCTGCAGAGGAGGAGAAGTTACACATACAGGAAAAACACAAGGTAAAACGATCCACATACTTAAATGACTTGAATTCAGGTTAGTTTTGACTTATGTTGAGATTTTCTATATTGGGATTAGACGCTTTGACAGTTGTTTTGTTGTCTACATTATATTCTTTTTTTTTTTTTTAGCTTTAGTTGTGGTCAAAAAAACAGTCAAAAAAAATCTGTCTGGTTTAACTGCTACTCTATTTTAAGAGGCATGTGGGATCATACACCTCTGAAGTCATGAGAAACACACACCTTGATGTAGTTTATTTCTTTTCTTTATATTATTTTAACATAGATTTTTTATTTTATTAAATTGTCATGTTTTTACCCAAAATCTCCTCCAAATTACCCGTAGTTTACAGGACAAATGTGGCCTGCCAGTCATGTTATGTGGCCCAAATGTGGAAAATTAAAAGGTAAGACTGTTAAAAGGTATCACTGTATTAAAATACACAGTTTTATCACAGAGCCATTTTTTTTTCATATCTGTGCAAATCCATAATAGTAATACATATAGAAACGGTCAATTAACAAGATTAATAGTTTTTGCAGTTGTTATTTTACATTACATTTGGTTGCATTTAGTTACATTAATCTTACAGTTTCATGTGGCCCTTTGAGAGCAACCATTTTTTTGATGTGGCCCTCTGTGAAAATGAGTTTGACACCTCTGGATTACAGTATTTTTATTTTTTTTTTTTAAGTTTATACTCACAAGTGGAGAATCCAAGCAGAACAATCAGACTTAGCCACATAAACTTGGTCAGGTCTCCAAATATAATCTAAACACAAAAAAAACCACACACAAATAGATTAATTTAAAGGTGCACCGTGTTACTTTTTGATGCATGATGTCCACCACCTGTTTGTCTCCATGGAGATGTCAATGCTTTGCCTGAAATGTTCACAGTATGGCATTAACCTTGGCTTTTATTCATGTACTGCTCAAAAATACTATGAAAAATTTGACTATATTACCATGAGCAGGGTCACCTCTCCACAGATCTGACCTGTAACCTGCCTTGGACATGCACAGGTTAAATGCCAAACTGTGGAACATTCTAAGCAAGCTAATAAAACTGTGGCTCTTCAATTAAACAAACTGTCTGTACAGATGTCATAGTCGTACCTTCTGTATCATGATGACGTAGGGGCCCAGCATTTCGAATCCTCGGGCAAAAAACATGACGTTGCACCAACCCAGGACCAGACACACGGCCATAAGCTCCGCCTCTCCGTTCAGCTGGCACACACGGAGCACACAGAGGAGCACCACCAGGCAGGCGTAACTGATCCTGCACAAAAACACATGAAATACACGTTTAAAGTATGTATAATCTATGCTCAATTCTGCAATAGAGCTACAGTGTTCAAATGAGTTAATATCACACTATTTTTTATATGTTCTTCTTTCTTAGATAAGGAAAATGAGACTGAAGAATGCCTGCACTTTGTTGGATGAGAACCATGGAAACAGCTGCCCGTGAGATCCCAGACAGATGTTTTTTCTGTCATTGTTCCTTCTCTGACACTAATTTTGAACCAAGTGGCAGCTAAACATGTGTAAAGAAAACTCCAGTGCAGTAAAACATCTTGTCTAATAAACAGATTGTGTTGGAGCGTTCTGCACATCAGGCTGGTACCAGATGCACAGAGAGTATTGAAAGAATGTTCCCCACCCCTGCTGTAGTCACTATAATCAGGGGTGTGATACATACAGGATGACATGGAAAGGTCCTCCCAGTGCAGTCTGTCCGAAGTAACGCTTTGCACCCACTCGAATGATGTCAGGAATCTGGGAGACAAAACAAAATGGGATCGCAAGTTAGTAATACAAATGTATCTGAGCATGTTATTTTAATTGATCCATTAAATCCAATGTATACACGTAATAATCCTTGATGACCTTGTTCTGCCCACTTTTGCCTGTAAATGCTGCCAAATCTCGCTTTATGTGATGAAACTTCTGGTTAAGCGGGAATCGCATTAATTTCAATGGAGAATTTGGGAAAGTTTTGCCACTAAAATCTGATATACAATTGGCCGTCACTATATCGCGGTTCACCTTTCGCGGCCTTGCTGTTTCACGGTTTTTTTTTGTGTGTAATTTTGCATGCTTTTTTACAGTATATGAGTGTGATTGTGTTCTGCTGATTGAGGGACTGTAGACCATTGTGTTCTGCGTCCTGATTGGCTGAGGGACTGACCATTGGCTGAGGGACTGTAGACCATTGTCCATCAGTCTCCTCCGTGTCTCCTGTACAGTGCAGAATGTTGTCAGACAAATTTACATAAATGTTGGATCACAGTGTGACTCTGAAGTGCTGTATGTTTACAAGTTTTCTCCCCAACAAAACCTACAATGTCGATGAAATGTTTTGCACCGACGGTATTTCTAAAAGATGTCATTTTTATTTACAATATAGCAAAACATTTATATTTTTATTTCTCTATCAAATATTTGGGCCTGAAAACAGGCCTTAATCTTTGGTTTCATTCTATAATACTTTACTTATTTAAAAAATATATATACATACAAAGGTTTGAACTTTGAGAGTGTTTAAACAAGAGAAATGTGAGAAAATGTAATGCCTGTCTGAGAAAAGTGTGTAAAGTGTGTGGTGAGGGTTTTACAGCCTTAAAACATATATAATAGTAAAAAATAAAGCTGATACTTGGCGGATTTCGCCTATTGCGGATTATTTTTTGAACGTAACCCCCGTGATAAACGAGAGACCACTGTAATTTGTGTAAAATGCTCATTGTTCATGTGCACCGACTCTCTGGGAGGCTTTAAAACGGCTTTGTAGTCAGTAGAGAACTTATTTGCTGTCAAGATCAGCAGCTCCGTGCCAAAATAATACAACCCGATTCAAAATGGCGGCGCCCGTGGAAACTTCCGGAATAAGGTGAGGTCAAAGGTCAGTCGTAACTAAATTGCTAAATTTATTTTATTTTTTATTTTTTTGTTAGTTTACAGAATATAGCAAGATATGAGCAACTGTACCTCCAGTAATAAAATGAGCAAAGCACCCAGCACGCTAATGACCTCCCCGACCAAACGGAGACTGTCTTTGTGTGTCACGTAGCTCTCCTGTGTAAAAATAAAAAATAAAAATATATATATTTTAATTGAAAATAAATAATACAATCCAAAAAGTAACATTTATTATCAGTTAGAAGTTAGTATTAAGTTAAAATCATACTTCTAACGTTTTCTGTACTCGTATGGTTTTGTCCATGTCTGACCGGGTGTAGTTCTCGGGAGCGTCCTTTAGAGGGCGGTATGAGCAGCATAATGTGAAAGTGCCAATATAAAGCAGGTACAGCAGCAGCAGAAGCCTGAGACATGGAGCAGACACATCACATGGGCAGTTTGGATTAATCAAGCGTTAAATTCACGAGTTATTCTCTGAAATGTGAAGCTTAAATGTACCTGAAGTAGTGTTTGCCGTACAGATTCCACTTCAGACTGACCAGCTGACGGACAGGGGTCACCTCCAGGATCCTTCTGGCCTGAACACAAAGACATATTTTATTGTATTTTAATGCTTAACTCTTGCAAGAAGTGGCACTATGCAATTTTTCAGTAACACCTCAGTAACTATAGACTTAACACTGAACAAATAGTTTATTAGGAAATGATTCAGGCTTAGGAACTATAAAATTAATGCCCTAACTCGTAAACTTTAACTTGTGTTAGATGAAGTATAGATACAGAGGTAAAAAGTTAGTAAAGTAAAAGTATCACATGAAAAAATCTACTTGAGTAAAAGTATTTAAGTAGCTGTTTGAAAATAGACTTAAAGAATAAAAAGTAAAAGTATTTCACAAGTGTTGTTAATTATTTAAGTGTAAATGTAGTGATATTGATTAAAAAAGAGACATTTTTGGTCACAGTAACAATACGAATCAATTTCCTAACTTTTTCTTGTGAATTTTGTGTAAATTTTTGTCTTGCTCAAAGTCGAAGCTTGAACTCGGGGATGTTTCCACGAACATGGTAAAAATAACACTTGTACTTAAGTAAAGATACATACATACTTTTACTTTTTTATCTTCCACCACTGCCTTTAACTCCTTAATGAAGTAGTTACTGAGCTTGAATCCTTCTTAAGACTATTTGCTCATTTTGAATTAAGTCTTTTATAAATCTGTAAATAGTGTAGTTGTTATAAAGTGTTTTGTTTGGTTCTAGTTTGGTCCTAGGTTAGATCAAGTTCTTTAAATGCCTCAGCTGTTGGAGTTCACACCCATTAATCTAAAGGTTGGTGGTTCAATCTAAGCGCACACTGTCGCTGTACCCTTGGGCAAGACACTAAACCAGGCTCGGGGAGTGACAGAATAAGAACGTTTGAGTGTGTCTATTGCATTATGTTTGGTCCTTTACACATTACAGAGCTGAGTTAATCCTATGTAAATCCTGGTTTAATCCTTACATTGAAAATAAACTATACTTTGAGTTTGGACCTCAAATACCTCCATCTGCATATGACCCTGGTCTAATCCCTAGTACAGTTGTCCCTCGCTATATCGTGGTTCACCTTTCCAATTCTCGCTGTTTTGCGGATTGTTTTAGTCCAATTTTACATGCTTTTTTTTTAACACCGTATGAACGTGCATTGTGTTCTGCGTCCTGATTGGCTGAGGGACTGTAGACCATTGTCCATCAGTCTCCTCCGTGTCTCCTGTACAGTACAGAATGTGTCAGACAAATTTACATAAATGTTGGATCCCAGTGTGACTCTGAAGTGCTGTATCTTTACAAGTTTTCTCCCCGACAAAACCCACAATGTCGATGAAACGTTCTGCACCGACAAAGGCACCGACGAAGGTTTGAACTTTGAGAGAGTTTAAACAAGAGAGAAATGTGAGAAAATGTTAATGCCTGTGTGATAAAAGTGTATAAAGTGTGTGGTGAGGGGTTTTACAGCCGCAAAACACATAGAATAGTAAAAAATAAAGCTGATACTTCACAGATTTCGCCTATTTCGAATAATTTTTAGAACATGACCCCCACGATAAACAGGGGACCAGTGTATTCATTAATTTTAAATACATTTGTTGTAATTACTGTACTTCTCTCTGGTGGCTCCCCACTATGAGCTCCAGCACAGACATGTTGTCAGCCCACGAGTCGATCTCCGTCAGGTCGTAGAGGTTGGACGTCAGAGGACCCAGACTCCACTGGATGATGCGTCTTTTGTTCACCAGGTGCTGGAACGCCTGAAGAACCACAAAAGTTACAATCGCATTTTTAGTGGAATACGCTGTAATCAAGGAACATCACTGAGCGGGGTCACTTCTCCACAGACCTGACCTGTAACGGTGTTTGCTGCTTGCTTTTTTTTTGCAGAAGAGACTTGGACGAGCAGCCAAACGTCTTCACTCCTACAACTTTTTGCCCAGTGACAGATTTAAATTTGGCTTTTACTTTACATTGTTTTATAGAACTAGTAGACGCTGAGTTTGTGAATAGTCTGGTCTGAGGCTCTGTAGTTAAAAAGAGCGAGCTTGGATCTATTCTACACTTTGTTCATTTTCTTTTGTATTTGTCAATGAAAGCACTGCACTTTTAATCATGTTTAGTCATTGCTGAAATGTTTTATTAACAGGCAGGGGCGTCAGACTGTAGGGGGATAAAGGGTCCTGTAGGGAGGGGCCCCTCACAAACTCTGTAATTTGCATTTTTCATAAGACGATATGTAGTTGTAGGCCCCGTAAGATGATTTTTACCTAGGGCTCCGCTGTTAATAGTTGCCAGCTTCCTTTTTCGCTACTCAAACAATATAATTTTTAGCGTTAAACTGTTAAATGCTAATGCTCATTTTTCATCATTCAGAAACCTATATGAACACAGACTCTCACCACTGTGTTGCCCTCTTTGGCGGCCAGTTTGAAGGGGGTGAGTCCTCGGTAGTTGGGCACCATGTCGAGGGGCACGGCCTGGTCCAGCTCCGCGTCCCGGGCCAGGATCAGGTCCATGGCCTGGCACGCTGTGGTTTTATTGGGCTGCAGCACCAGGATGTGGAGCACCGTGTTACCTGAGGGGACACGCCCAAATCAGTCAAATAATCAGTCAGTGTAACGTTATTTATCAGGGAAATTTCAGCACAGGGCAGTTTAAATAAAAGAATAAGAAGAGCAAAGGGAGAGCTGCTTTTTAGTGACATTTGAAGAGTTTTACAGGCGCTTCTGGGGACTGCTGTTGTGAATTAGCCTCGTCTATAAACACTGTGATCAGATTATTGAATTGTTAATCTGTTTGTTGTATCTGTCCCTCGTCAAATAACCAATTTTTTTCAGAAGTAGAGAGAAAGAGATTAAGGTAACGTCATACTTTCACCTGACTTTTCTTAAAATATAGTCTAAATGATTGACTGGGACTCTACCTTTTTCACAGAAGTCATGGAGCAGAGGCATAAACAGCGGGATTAGTTGAGGCCAAAAAGTTTTATAAAATTCTATTGTTTACCCATCTATGCCTGGGGACTTTCCAGAGGGCAATAACAAAATGATTTCCAGGACCTTGTCTGCTGTAAAAAGAGGATTTAGTTGTTTTTTATCTTGGTCAGTTAGAGTAGGGAGGGGTATTTTTCTCCAGATAATTAGTTATCTAAGTTTCTGTTGAATATAGTTGCATATAAAAGAATGAGCCTAGTCTATAAACATGTGATACCTGCATCAGATTACTCAATTGTTAATCTATGTTTGTTGTATCTGTCCCTGGTCAAATACACTTTTTTTTTTCAAAAGTAGAGAGAAAGAAAAAGAGATTAAGGTAACGTCATACTTTCACCTGACTTTTCTTAAAATACAGTTGATATATTCTGTCTGAAATTACAAGTTTTCACCAAGATATCGGTTTGGTCATTCTTATCGCAGAAAGTCCATGTCCAGTCTCTAATGCAAAGGTTCCCCAGTTATAACATGAGCAAACACCTGTGCAAACATGTTATATGTGAAAATAAGACGTCTGTGATGGAAAAACTGATCTTGTTTTATCAGTATAATGTTTGTTTATATTTGTGACTCTGAAGAACTCTTTTTCTACAGGCCACGTCTAAAGCTTTGGGAGTCAGTAGTTTAGAGAGACCGTTTGCTCTTTGACGAGTGAAAGGTTAGCGGTTTGATCCCTGTTAACACCAGTGCTGTGCTTGTTGTGTCCTTGGGCAAAACACTTTGACTGCTGCCTTGCCCTACAGTGTCTGTGCACAAAGGTGAATGAAAGTGTGAACGAATAAAAGAGGTAGAATCTAAAATCTAATACAGGTACAGAGTGGCCCAAAAGTCACTGACAGTTGAAAAAAAATGCATAACTCTTTTGTTTCTAAATACTTTTCTTTTCTTTTTTCAGAGCATTTAGATCTACTCTTCCGACATTAATCTGAGCAAATGCAGCACCGAGGAACGAACCCTCATTGTACAGTGGTACTTTGAGTCACATGGGTCAAATTCACAAACCCAGCAGTGTTACCGTCAACATTTTAATACCAGAGATGTCCCAAGTGTAAATTCCATTAAAGGAATAATAAGTGTTTTTCACAGACAGGGGGCAGTATGTGATCTCCACAGACCTGACTAGTCCTGATTTCTTCCTGTGGGTCTGTCTTAAAGAAAAGGTGTTTGCGAATAAACCTCAGACAATAAAATTACTTAAAGCGTAATATCGAGGATCAAATAAGAGACATAAGCCCGGAAATACTTTAAATGTTCTGTAAAGTGTGTTGGATCAGGCTGTTCAGAGACAAACACAAAATGGTGGACACTTAAAAACATTTTAAACATTAGGTCATTTTTACTTCCCCTAGTTTAAGCAGTGATAAGTTCAAGTGTAAGTGAACAATTATAACCGTATATATTGCCAAAAATCTCAGAAAGTTCAGTTTACCTACTGCTAAAATTTGGTGAGTATAACTTAAGAATTAAAGGAGCTACTGAAGATTTAAAAGTGTCAGTGACTTTTGGGCCGCCCTGTAGAAAGGTCCTGTATGCAGTGACTTAATTACGACTTCATATCATTTGTTCGTGATGAGGCCGGGTTGAACTTTCGGGCCAGATGTGCTGTTCATACCTCGATAATCCTGGACTCGCGTGCTGGCCCCGGCATCTATCACCATGGCGATGATGTCCTCATTACCCGCACAGGCAGCAAAGGACAAGACGTGCTCCCCTAGTGTAAGGTTCAAACTCAATATCACACAGAATCCATATTTCAACAAGATATCAGCAATAACACATGAGACTGGGTTTATCCTGACAGAAAACTTATTACAATGCAAGAATTTACCTAAAACAAGCATGATATTAGCTGCACTATGTCACTTTTCTGGTAGAGGGTTTGCCGCCTGCTCGTTTCATGGAGATGTTCGTCTTTTACAGGAGATGTTAGAGGTGTTTTATTGCCAAAGTATATCACATGCTTACTTCTCCACAGATCTTACCTGCAACATGATGATGATTAATAATTGCAGTCCTAAGTTATACAGGTGTAAAGTTGTGTTTATGAGACTATTACGACTATTTACTCCTACAAAGTTTTGTCCAGTTACAGTTTCATTTTTCTTTTGCAATGGATCAGACCTGGACGACTGAGGAGCTGTTATGACTATTTAAAGAGGACATTTACACAGCCAGAAGAACTGCTAACACCCTCATTGTTTCAGCTGCTGATATGACGCTGGTGCCAGTCACAGATTCACATTCACGTTCGATGAAAACCTCGACCTGATCTTACCGTAGTAAATGAGTCCCCCGATCCTCTTCCTGAAGTACAGGCCGGTGACCCTGGGCGTGGCCACGTCGGCTTTTCTGCTGATCAGGTGATGCACCAGGTTTATGTTCTGGTTCACAACAGCGATGTGCAGAGGAGTCACCCCTGGAGTCAAAGTGAACAACTCAGTCACATCGTTTTGTGTGTCATGGTTTTGTCCTCACTAAGTCCCTTTGTGTGTCCTGGTTTTGTCCTCACTAAGTCCCTTTGTGTGTCCTGGTTTTGTCCTCACTAAGTCCCTTTGTGTGTCCTGGTTTTGTCCTCACTAAGTCCCTTTGTGTGTCGTGGTTTTGTCCTCGCTAAGTGACTTTGTGTGTCCTGGTTTTGTCCTCACTAAGTCCCTTTGTGTGTCCTGGTTTTGTCCTCACTAAGTCCCCTTGTGTGTCCTGGTTTTGTCCTTGTTAAGTCCCTTTGTGTGTCGTGGTTTTGTCCTCACTAAGCCTCTTTGTGTGTCGTGGTTTTATCCTCACTAAGTCCCCTTGTGTGTCCTGGTTTTGTCCTCACTAAGTCCCTTTGTGTGTCCTGGTTTTGTCCTCACTAAGTCCCTTTGTGTGTCCTGGTTTTGCTAAGTCCCTTTGTGTGTCCTGGTTTTGTCCTCACTAAGTCCCTTTGTGTGTCGTGGTTTTGTCCTCGCTAAGTGACTTTGTGTGTCCTGGTCTTGTCCTCACTAAGTCCCCTTGTGTGTCCTGGTTTTGTCCTTGTTAAGTCCCTTTGTGTGTCCTGGTTTTGTCCTCACTAAGCCTCTTTGTGTGTCGTGGTCCTGGTTTTGTCCTCACTAAGTCCCCTTGTGTGTCCTGGTTTTGTCCTCACTAAGTCCCTTTGTGTGTCCTGGTTTTGTCCTCGCTAAGTCCCTTTGTGTGTCCTGGTTTTGCTAAGTCCCTTTGTGTGTCGTGGTTTTGTCCTTGTTAAGTCCCTTTGTGTGTCCTGGTTTTGTCCTTGTTAAGTCCCTTTGTGTGTCCTGGTTTTGCTAAGTCCCTTTGTGTGTCCTGGTTTTGCTAAGTCCCTTTGTGTGTCCTGGTTTTGCTAAGTCCCTTTGTGTGTCCTGGTCTTGTCCTCGCTCATCTTCTGAAACTCGTGTGTGTCCAGACCTTGAAAGAGGTCAGAGGTCATGGGTTCGTTGATGAGCTCCGGCGCTCCGTCCATCAGAGCCACAGCGGCGTCCATGTTGTCGTTCATCACAGCCACGTGAAGCGCCGTCTCCCCCAGAGCGCCTGGTGAACACACACGGGACAGGGGCGTGAATGAGGCCTGTTGGCGCAGACTCGCAGCCACATTTCTGTCATTACGTCCCAGGGCAGCTACGGCTAGAGGTGGCTTAAAGCTGCATTATGTAACCTTCCTGTTTCCATGGAGATGTTTTTTTTTACCTGGGAAGTTCACCAGAATGACTATTTATAGGTTTCATCTTCCTTTTATATGCCACACTTTCATGTTTAAAAGTTATTATTACTTGAATTGTTAATTTCTATGGCAACAGCGCAGGATTTTCCTCAAACTGAACCCCACGGATAAACTACAGGCTACTTTTTCAAGGTATTTTGAGTAAAACAAAAAAAGATACACGGGTGCACATCATCTCCATGGAAACAAAGGCAGCAGACGCCCTCACCAGAAAAGTTACACAGTTCTCCTTTAACACAGCTGGACTGTTGTGTGTGAAAATAAAGTTACTTGCTGGAGCATTTTTTAAGGCTGACGAACGAGGAGGAAATTGATTCTTTACTCAAGTTTTTACATAGGCATCATTAGGGCGGGTTGTGGCCAAATAAAAGATTAAAAATTTAGCTTTGAAGCGTTAATTGCCATGGAAACAGCCTTACATTTCCATCACTGTGAAACTCATCGATACACAGATCAGTGAAAGTGAAACTAATGATGCAACTAGAAACCAGGAGGTGCTACTCAGAGGATCCAGAGTCAGTGAAATCGAATGTGTCTGATTGTGCTTGTTCCTCGTGTCGTATGTTAATCGTTGGACAGGGTCGGGACAGGGCTGTGAGTGAAGGTAAAACAAACGCACCTCTCTCGAAGATGTTGGTGGAGGAGGAGCTGAGCAGCTTCTTGATGCAGCCCACACTGTTGGTCTTTGCCGCGTAGAAAAGAGGAATGTCGTTTATGCTAAAAGTCAAGACAGAGAGGGGAAAAAAGAGAGAAAAAAGTTACAAAATGAAGAGGAAACACACAAGAAAGAGACACACCTCACAGAAACACATGTCTGCTCAAACCATTCTTATTATTTATGTCTTGGCAGCAGCTCAACACAAAACTTCTCTGAACAGATTAATCGTTAGCAGCGTCAGACCACGACCTTTATGAGAGTCAGATGAAACATTACAGATGAAACATTACAGACGCCTCGTGGGGTTTGTGTCGCATTCTTCTAATGAAACTACATTTAACCTCCTGAGACCCGACCTCCCATGGCTTTTTTAATTTCTCTTTGTTATTTGGGCTGATGGGACCTGATGAGTGTAAAAAAAAAGAATTATTTTTTTTACATTATGAGAAATGATGTCCACATATGAGGACATTCGTTCTACGTTTGACTCATTTTGATAGAACATTTGAATAAGGATTTTGCAAAAACTATTTATTGAATGCCTGAACACAGCAACATTTGAGAGTAAAAACGAAATGAGAAACAATAACTGTGACTCTTGGAACAATGTGGCTCATGTGAAGAGCGGCTCAGAGGTGCAGGAGACATTTAAAGAGACACATTTCAGTCACAGAAAATGAGATATTTGTGCATCGTACAGTTACAGCGCAGGGTTTAGGCTGAACTCTGTCAGTCTGTGTGTTTTAGTTTTGTATCGTTCTGTTTTAAACCTGTTAAAACTCTTTACTTTAACCAAGTTTAAAACAGAATGATACACAAAACTAAAATAATTCCTAGTTCGTAGCTCGTAGTAATAGTTAGAGATGGTGTTGCTTGGCCTGGAATGTTCCACAGTATGGCATTAAACATCTATGCTGCGTTTCGGTTGTCCACAGATCTGACCTGTAACATGACCTGGTGGTGCCATCTGTTCGTCTTCATACAGACTGAAAGATTTAATGCCACACAGGAACATTCTGGGCAAAGTAATGACATCTCCACAGAGGAAACACAGATAGTGGAGTTTTTTTTTAGTGTAACTTTTCTAACAGTGGATCAGAAAAGTGACATAGTGCAGCTTTAAATACAGCCGTGCACCACAGCTCTGTGCGACGCCCAAAATAAAACGATTATGTAATGTTGATGTGGACAGAGACAAAAATACATCAACCACAAGAAGCTTCCCAAACGTGAGCCACAGGTCAAAGGTCAGCTGACCACAGAGGTCACATGACACAACGACACTGTAAAAAGAAAATCTACAGCTTTATTCAAAGTTTTAATGTGAATCTGAACGTTTTTTTATGCTTTTAGATTGAAATAAAACAATAAACCTGCAGTGTGTGATATGTGCAGTTTTACCCCAGTGAAACATGTTAGAAAACGAGGGATCAAAAATGACAAACTGATAAATAGTTAAAGGCTGTACAGTTTTCACACTTCCACACAACAGCAAAACTGGGAATAAACTGGGATTAAACATGAATCTAATCCCAGACTAGACCCGAGATACAGTGAGACTAGAACAGGACCAGAACAGGACTACATCAGGACTGAACCAGGTCTAAACCAGGACCAAACCAGGACCAAAACAGGACTAAACCAGGACCAAACCAGGACTAAACCTGGACTAAACCAGGACTAAACCAGGACCAAACCAGGACTAAACCAGGACTGAACCAGGGCTGACCGGGACTAAACCAGGATCAAACCAGGTTTAAACCAGGTTTAAACCAGGACCAAACCAGGACTAAACCAGGCCTGAACCAGGACCAAACCAGGACTAAACCAGGACTGAACCAGGACTAAACCAGGACTGAACCAGGACCAAACTAGGACCAAACCAGGTCTAAACCAGGAATAAACCAGGACTGAACCAGGACCAAACTAGGACCAAACCAGGACTAAACAAGGACCAGACCAGGACCAAACCATAACTAAACCGGAACCAAACCAGGTCTAAACCAGGTCTAAACCAGGACTAAACCAGGACTAAACCAGGACTGAACCAGGACTAAACCAGGGCCTAAACCAGGACTGAACCAAGACTAAACAAGGACCAGACCAGGACCAAACCATAACTAAACCGGGACCAAACCAGGTCCAAAACCAGGTCTAAACCAGGTCTACACCAGGACTAAACCAGGACTAAACCAGGACTGAACCAGGACTAAACCAGGACCAAACCAGGACCAAACCAGGACTAAACAAGGACCAGACCAGGACCAAACCATAACTAAACCGGAACCAAATCAGGTCTAAACCAGGTCTAAACCAGGTCTAAACCAGGACTAAACCAGGACTAAACCAGGACTGAACCAGGACTAAACCAGGACTAAACCAGGACTGAACCAGGACTGAACCAGGACCAAACCAGGACCAAACCAGGACTAAACAATGACCAAACCAGGTCTAAACCAGGACTAAACCAGGACTAAACCAGCTCTAAACCAACTAACATTCTGAACTCTCTCATGTGTTTGCAGTTCACTTCTTTAATTATAATAAAATACTTTTAAATCACAGACTCACTTCTTTGGTGTGGAGGAAGAACGTCTCGTCCAACATCTCGTTCCATCCTTTTTTGTTTTGCAGCCGAAAGCGGAGTTGAGTCCACCAGTGGTTGAGCTCACTGGGAGCCGAGCGGGCCAAGGACGGAGACATTGCCACTTTGTCCAAAACTAGAAACAACACGAGCAGAAGAGAGATATACTACAGCGACAACAATGGGTGGATTATGTACGGAGGCGACTATTATGTGTAGTAGCAATTTCTGGACATACTTGGGATTTTTGTTTAGTAAAACTTGATAAAACTCACAGTTAAATTAAGAAAGTCGCGCTCATCTTGGCCTCAGTTTTGGTGTAAAATCCAGTTTCTGTGTCCCGGTGGAGAAGTGAGGTTGTAGATGCTGGTGTGTTTTATTTGAAGGAGCCTGGAGGGAGGAGAGTGGGTGGAGACGAGCTGCGCTGTGCGGACAGCAGACAGGTAAGACAGAGAAAGTGGGCAGGTAAGTGGCCCAATACACTTTCACCGCTGACAATGAGCACTCACTGTAAAAAAAAAAAGATGGGTTTGAGATAAGAAGGTTTGAAGGTTTAGTTGGGTTGAGGAGGTTTTGTTTGGTTAGTAGGTCTATACACATAAATAAAAAAAATAAATAAAATAAAATAAATAAATAAATAAATAAACAAATAAATATAAATAAATAAAATATTAAAATATAAAAAAAAAAAAAATAAATAAAATAAATAATGTTGTATTATATCATTATTTTGTGATTTAAATCTTTTATTTTAATTATATTTATTTAGACATTTAATCTGTTTAAATTCTCACATTCACATAATAAATAAACCTCTAAAAAATGACTTTGAATATATTTGGTTGGTAGAGCTATATACAAAAATAAAAATAATAATAAAATAAAATATAAATTAAAATAAATAAATAATGTTGTATTTTTCATATCATTATTTTGTGATTTAAATCTTTTATTTTAATTGTATTTATTTAGATATTTAATCTGTTTAAATTCTCACATTCACATAACAAACCTCTAAAAAAATTACTTTGAATATATTTTTTAAAAGTACAAAAATGAAAATACAAAACTAAAATTACAACACATTTATTTAAAGTAATAGTAAGTCGTTTTTTTCCCAGGGTTTTTTTTCTAATTACAAGCAAAACCATTAACCATTAGACTGTTGTATGTTTGATTTCCTGCTGAATGTCGCTCCCTGCTCTCTCCTAAATCTCATGCTATATTCCCCTAAACAACACGTTACTTCACGCTTCGAAAGAAAATCATATCTTGAAAGTAGAAATATCAAAAATCGATCCAATAATGTGCAACGTAAATGGAAAATAGAGGATTAAAAACACCAGGATCATGTAGAGGGTTAATACGAACATTTAAGACCAAAATGACGAGTCTGACAGCAGCAGGTACAGAGAGAGGGGACACAGTTTTTCAATAGAAAGTGAATTGGAGCCAGAGTCACTTCCTGTTTGTCCTCTGTATAAAGTCAATGCTCTAACCTCATCACAACTTGAAACTAACAAACACATTATTATAATTTTAAAACATGTAGCCTAGAGATTTCTTCTTTTTGCCGTGTTATAGTTGTTCAAAAGGTCAACATGGGGTCACAGCAGAAACTCCATTATCTGAATTAATCTGAAATAATGGTGCACACTTTGTCTCGTGTGAGTGGCTCGTATCAGTGGCCCATCTCCAGCCCGGCCTGCATTCCCAAAACCTGCATGGCCACTATGAGCTCCTGCAGCCTCGTCACCATCAGCACATTGTTCAGACACCTCCAGGAAACTCCACAGACTCAGGAGATGTGCAGAGATACGACGTGTAAAGTGGATTTTATGTTACACAAAATTGACTCTTGTGAGGTTTAATCATGTTCTAATGTTGTACTGCGTCAAAACAGACCTGGAGCTGTGTTTTTTTTCAGTCACATGTTTGAGTAACTCTTTATTATTAGTCTGTACAAACCTCAAAATGCTCCGTTCCACCTTGTGATGTCACGAAGTGGTAGTTTTCAAGTGAACCGTTACCTTTTTACCTTTTGTTCAGCAGAGATTGACAATTCCAGAGCTGAAATCATCCAAACGATTTTAGTGAAAACACAGTGGAGCACTTCCTGTTTTTGTATCACCACATGATGACATCACAAGGTGGAACAGAGTGTTTCCAGGTTTCAGAGAGAAGGATTCAGCCTAAATCTGCAGGTTTGTTTGTGTGTTGTTAAAGTGTGAATGAAACAAAAACAACAAAAAACACAGCTCCAGGTCTGTTTGTGACGAGGAAACAACATTATAACATCAGAAAATAGAAAAAAGTGACTCCAGAACTCGTTTAAAAGACGTGAAATATTTCAACTCAGGAAAATGCGTCGATAAAATGAGTTTATGTTGTATTTTAATGGTCTGGGTTTGATGGGAAGGGCATCTGACATAAAAGCTGACCAGAACAATGTGAGGATGATGAGATATTTTCTGCTTTGCCTGGAATGTTTCACAGTATTGCATTAAAAGTATGTCTGTGTTAATAGCTTTAATTTACTTACAGACTCTTACTGTTAGCGGGCTCGCCTCTCCACAGATTTGACTTGTAACTTGACCAGGCAGTACCACCTTATCGTCAACTGAGACAGACCTGGAGTTGTGTTTTTTTATTTCATTCACACATGTTTAACACACAAACCTGCAGATTAGTCCTCTGAGCTCTTCTCTCAAACTGAAAACACTCTGTTCCACCTTGTGATGTCATCATGTGGTAATACAGGAAGTGCCCGCTGTGTTTTTAAACTCCACACACCTTCACTAGAATCATTTCAGAGCTGGAATTGCCACTTTCCATTGAACTAAAGGTAAAAACGTAGCTGTTAACTTAAAAGCTACCACTTCATGACATCACAAGGTGGAACAGAGCGTTTTGAGGTTTGGAGATGTTACAGACTAATAATAAAGTTACTCAAACATGAAACAAAACACAACTCCAGGATGTTTTTGATGCGATAACAGCATTATAACATGACGTAAATCTGTGTAACATAGGACCTTTCAGCATAAAAGTTGCACAGAAATGTTGTGTAACTTTTCACTTTTCCACTACACAAACGTTAAAAACTGTCGTGTTTCGTTCTATTCCAAGGCGCCGGCTCAAACGATGACGTAATAAGTGAAAATAGTAGAAAAGGGTGAATGTGATGTGATTTTCAGGCCTGTTTCTGCCTCAGTTTGTCCCATTCACAGTGACTTAACTCTGTGACTTAACTCTCTCTCATGTCAACACCATGAACCATAATTACCACATTACAAAGGCCGTCATTTCGAGGTCGGCAGAAACACGTCCAAAAAGCGTCTCACTTTCCTCGCTGAGCTAAAAACAAAAGTCCAAATATAGTCACGGCATCATTATTGAACAGGAGTCGTGTCTCTGTCGCTCTGTTTATGAACAAATCCACTGTAAAGACGTTAAATCTACGAAATAAAAGACTTCAAACTTAAAATTCTGACATATTTGTTCAGATTTTAACTTAAAATTCTGACATTTATTCAGATTTAAAGTTTTCATGTTTCTGATCTACTAATTTGACTTAATAAAATATATATGTGATGCTTTACTAAATGTTTTGTAGCAGATCAACCTTTTTTTGGGAGCGTCCACCACAGGCTTGTTTCCATGGAGATGTCATTATTTTACTTGAAAATGTTCCCCACTGTGACATTAAATTCTGAGTGTAATCTACATAACTAACTTGAGTTATTAAAAATATATATGTCGTTCTTGTTATACTAAATGTTTTGTAGCAGATAATCTTTTTGGAGCTTGTTTCCATGGAGTTTTACCTGAAATGTTCCTCACTATGACATTAAACTTATCCATTATCTTGCATTTATTCAAGTGCCGTATTTTCCGGAGTATAAGTCACACCAGCTGAAAAATGCATAATAAAGAAGAAAAAAACATATTTTTCACATATAAATCGCATCTGAGTATAAGCTGCACCCGAAAAAGTGCAACTTACAGTCCAGAAAGTACAATAAGTACAAGGGTTTGTGGTGAGTGGACTCGCCTCTCCACAGATCTGACCTGTAATTTGACCTGCATATACATAGAGTCGAGCAGAAAACTTACATAGTGCAGCTTTAATTTCCTACCTCAGCAACTAAATATTGTGAATTAAAGGTGCGATATCAAGCAAAACTGAATCTTGTGACATTTAAATCATGATCTAATGTTGTTCCCTCTTCAAAAACAGACCTGGAGTTGTGTTTTGTTTCATTCACATGTTTGAGTAACACTTAATTATTAGTCTGTTACATCTCCAAACCTCAAAACGCTCTGTTCCACCTTGTGATGTCATGAAGAAGTGGTAGTTTTCAAGTTAACAGCTCCTTTTACCTTTAATTCAGTAAAGATTGGCAATTCCAGGGCTGAAATAATCCAAATTATTATAGAAATGAAGGTGTATGGAGTTTAAAAACACAGTGGAGCCCTTCCTGTATTACCACATGATGACATCACAAGGTGGAACAGAGTGTTTTCAGTTTGACAGAAGAACTCAGCCTAAATCTGCAGGGTTTGTGTGTTAAACATGTGAGAATGAAACAAAAAAACACATCTCCAGGTCTGTTTTTAATGAGGAAACATCAGAACAGATCAGAAAACAGCGTCATACTGGTCCTTTAAAGTCGTTCTTTTACACTCTACATATTTTGCGACTCGGATAAAGGCGCTAACAGCTCGTCTCCGGGTGAAGTGCAGGTATTTGGCCGGACAATTATAGGTGGTGACTATAGACCGCGGCACCACAGGATAAACAGGATTTGTGGACTCACTACGGGAGGCTGTGCTAATGTGGCCGTCATTCGCTTCAGTGCACATAATAGTTATTTACCGACATACTAGGCCTATGTTTAAGCAGCATCGTAAAGACCAGTGCTTTTCAATGTGTCGGTGTCTTTATATGGAAACAATAACAGCATAAAAACATGATTCTGTGGTGAGGGCGTCCTGTGTTTTAGACAGGTGTCCGGCGGAGTTTTTCACAACACGATATGTCACTCGGGGTGAAAGAAAAACAGAAAACAAGTATTAACACACAGCTCAGGTCCACGCAGGAAAGAACAGCTTTTATTAACACACGATATAGGAATATGGTCCAATATTAATGATAAAAATGAAGATATCACTGTTTTTGGATGAACACTTTCAGTCTGTGTGGTTCAGAATGATGAAAAAGTAGGACGGTTGCCATAGCGATTAACATAAAACTCAAAAAGATGAAAGTCGTGGATACTCTGGCTTCAATCTGGCAACATGAAACAGCGACTGACACCAGAGCAGAGACGGAAAATGCAAATTTCTTTACTTAAAACTGAAATAATGGATCCAAATTTATTATGAAAAACAGGACTGCAGAACGTTTGGATCAATAATCAATATCCATCCATCCATCCATTTTCTTCCGCTTATCCGGGGCAGGGACTTCCAGACTTCCCTCACCCCAGACACGTCCTCCAGCTCCTCCAGTGGGACCCCAAGGCATTCCCAGGCCAGAGAGAGACATAGTCCCTGCTTCTTCCTCCTGGTGGGACATGCCGGGGACACCTCTCCAGGAGGGCGTCCATGAGGCATCTAGAACAAATGCCCGAGCCTCAGCTGCTTCTCTCGACGTGGAGGAGCAGCGGCTCTACTCCGAGCTCCTCCCATGTGACTGAGCTCTAAGGGAGCATCCAGCCAACATGCGGAGGAAACCCATTTTGGCCGCTTGTATCCACGATCTTGTCCTTTCGGTCATGACCCAGAGCTCATGACCATAGATGGGCAGGAACGGAGATTGACGGTAAATCGAGAGCTTTGCCTTTCGACTCAGCTCCTTCTTTACCACAAAAGACCGACACAACGAACGGATGACTGCACTGATCCAACTGTCAATCTCACGCTCCATCCTTCCCTCAATAATCAATTGTTTTATTACATTTATTAACTGTTCTCAAGTATCTTTATTTTGATACCTGAAACCTGTATTCATTTGTTTTACAGTATATTTATATACATTTCAAGCTATGTCAGTGTTTTTTAATCACCAAAGCATTTAAAATAAAAATAGTATATCCATTGCACGAGGAAAGGCCCCAAATCCTCTATTCCAAGCAATAACTCCAAAAGCATCTTACATTTGCTGATTTATTTCATTTTGGTTGTGTTAATTGCTCTGTCAAACTGCAAAACATGTGTCTTTACTGTGACCTGACAGTATCATGTTGCTTTGGCTTTAATATGCCACTATTCGACATAAAACGTATCTATCTCATGGAGAAAATGTTCCAAAATGTGCTTTTAATGTTCCACAGAGGTGACGCACCACCTCCAGCGACACACTGCTCCTTTAACATTAAAATCCGATCGTCAGGGCGCGGCACGACCCCCCATGACCCGGTGTACATGTGTTTAAGATGTGTAAGCACTCGTATTATCAGGCTCATCTGACAGTGATCTGCAGCAGTGAATTATGGGAAACGCAGTCTAGCTGATCACGGCAGATGTCAAAGAGTGATTCTGCTCAAAGTGCTGACCAGAGCAGAACCATGACCGAGGAGATGACATTTTAAGATTGTTACAAGGTGACACGAGTAGAGCTGCCTGTGAGATTAAGCACGATTTAAAACTAAAATAATGAAATAATGAAAAAAAATGAGCAATTAGTAAATCAAAAGGCTTGTAATGATGTAAATATTCTGCCTCCCTCGTTCTGTATGAAACCTGCAGCAAAGACCTGAATAATGGTAAGAGATAATGGTAGAGTAATGGTAAATAGTCACATTTTATATAGCTCTTTTCCACTTTCAAAGCACTTTACACTGAGACCCACTCACCCATTCACACACATTCAAACACCAGTGTGCACAGACACTGGGGGCGACGTGGGTCAAGTGTCCAAAGCCCCAGGACACGACGACAGCGTTCATCTGTGGGAGCTGGAATCGCACCGCCAACCTGTGGATCTGACGCTCAAGCAATAAAGTTTATGTTGAGAATGGGATTTGCACTGACAATCTTCAGCTCAGTGGACACGCTCTACCAACTGAGCTGCTGTCGCCCCGGGTAATTATTTCTTCTCTCGAATATTACTGATCCCTGGTGAGTGAAATGTGCAATGTGAAGTGAAACCTAATTACAACTTCAATAATCCTAAATCCTTCAGCCCGACGCAGGAGGGCCAAACGATCGAGCTTTGATTTACTGCAATGAGGGAGATGTGAGCAAGAAGTCAGATATTTTGTTAAATAAATTCTTATTTATTTTACAAATTTGCACAGTTATGGAATACTGGTGAACATGTAAACACGTCTGTCGTGTGTAGCCCGACACACTCCAGTCTCACAGTCACATCAGACACTTACAACAGCACAAAGCATCTCGCCCTCTTCAGTAAAAGTCTAAATGTTTTTTTTCTTCATCCTCCAAACACACATTCACAATGCTTCAATGACAGTGATTCACTTTGAACCAAACAAACAGTGAAATGTACAAAGCAGATGTTCTGCAGCTCAGTGCTCCTGGTGCTGCTCTGGACAAGAGCCAAAAACAAGAAAAACAAGTCATCATAGAACTGTATCAAACACGTCCGCAGCAATAACACTCAGAGCTTTTAATCTGCGGCAGTAGGTAGTTTGAGGTCAACCTTTTTTGCTCATGTTTTCCACAGAATTGGGCCTTTCAGGTAAGAAAAAGTAATACATTTTTACAAATATATAGATTGATTGTCTGCCCGCGGTGAGGAGACCTGTCCGTTACATTACATTAAGTACAAAAACATGTCTGGATGCAGCAGTGACGTGAGCGGGTCGGAGGTAGGAGCAGAGGGTGAGGACGGGCAAAGCCAAAGTGAAGTTCAGTGACAAACATGGAAGTTCTCGTCTTTAACAGCTCCTGGTCCTCTCAGAGTCTCTTACAGAGCGCTTCTCTTCAGTCACGGTGGGACCAGTCTTGACCTTTGACCTTTTTCTTTTTAAAGTGCCCAGTTTATCAGCACTGTCCAGTGGCATGAACATGGTTACCATGGTTACTGGTACCATTTACAACAGCCGGAGGGTCACACCTCCACCTGCCCCTGCGCCAGGAACGCCCTGAGCTGCTGCGCCGCGCTCACGATCTTCCTCTGGTGCCCGATGAGGTTCACCCCGAGGCCCTGCACCTCCCTGAGACAGAGAGAGGAGGAGGTTACGGTGAAATTACGGGAAACTGGAGTCAAAAACATGATCAAATGTGCGTGTAGTCACTTACTCCATGGTGAGGCGGCTGACTCTGTCTAACGAGTCCAGGTGGGCGCGGTCAAAAGCGTCCTGGTACCTCTCCAGCCTCAGAGCCCTCAGCCAATCACTGACGGTCGCTACACACGACAGGTCAGTGGGGGTGGGGCTAAGCAGCGGCTGAGAGCAGCTCCTGTATAAAAACACGAGTACAATGTGAGAACGCAGGAACTACGAGGCCGAGGGCTACAAGGTTAATCACAATCGAATCAAAGTCTCAATTTGAATCAACGCAATTAGCAAAACACACACGCTGCAGTTTTTGAAGTAACATCATTTCCTCGACAAACAATAAAATATCTCATTTTATTCTGATGAAAAATTGCCCAGTCATGTGGAAAAGTATAAACATGTTCTGAAATGTGATTTTTGTAGCAGTTTGTCAGTTTACATTTAAAATTTGTCAAATCTTCTGGATACTTTTAAAATGTGAACTTTGAACAGAATAAAAAAGTAAAAAACACAACTTGTGAAATGGTTTGCAGTGACCCAAAGTTATTCCTCACTTACCTTGCATTTTGAGCATCCTAATTAGTCTTTGCAAGTTTATAAGAGCTTTTCACATCTTTCAAAGGCCAGAACAGTGTTTTGCAGTCACGGTAATACTAAAAACAACTAGCAGGCTAACACACTTCCTGATAATGTGACAATAAAGCTCACAAGTAGATGCAAACAGGACACAGCAGACTCAAGAGCTGCTTACACAATATATCTGTACTGGGGGAAGACAAACGTTGCTCAAACACATGTAAAAATGCGCTACTGTCCCTTTAAAACATGAATCACAGTTGTAGGGAGCAGTGTTCTGACCGTGTGGGCTCTGCTTTGAGGGAGGCGGGGTGTCGGATCAGCCTGTCCAGTGACGAGAGCAGGACGTCGAAGCCGGGTCGGTCTCCGCGGTCCGCCTGCCAGCACTGGAGCATCAGAGAGTGCATCGCCGCGGGGCAGTTATGAGGGGCAGGGAGGCGGAACTGGTCGGCCACGGCCTTCATCACCTGGACATGAGGAGCAGTGAGGTTCAGTGTGTTTTTATAAAAGAAATAAAAAAACAGGCATTAAAAGTAGGGATGGGTGATCTGTGACGTCAGAGGGTTTCTCCAGGTATCGGTGTCGATCCCATACTGAAAATGTTGTCAATATTTGGCACAGATTTGTCTTTTTGAAAAACTATTGAGTAAAAAAGAAATTGCAATTAATGTGTGCATTTTTTTCCTTTATTTTACTTTACTTTTTTCTCCTTTTTCTTCTCATCTAAATTCCCTATACCTTCCTTCCTCACTTACAAATGACTTGTACTAGCTCTCTCCTCTGCTGTCTTCACCTTACACCCTCCAAAATCATGGAAAAAATAAAAATGCAATTAGGTAAAAAATACAGCTATATGTTTTGCACAATCATGCAAAAAATAAGTTTAAATCCCAGATAAAAACAACTTTAATTATTTTTACAAAAGCAAAAAGTGAATTTGTGACACGTGTGCACCTTGTTCTGGATCTTAAAAGTTTAATATTGGTATCTTTAAGTATTTATTATTGGTTATATTAGCCACAACAGCAAGAAAACTATCAGATATTGGTATCGCCTCCCACAAAAACAAAAAAGAGAATCCATCCATCTATTTTCTTCCAATTCATCCATGGCTGGGTCTGAGCAGGGAGGCCAGACACTTCCTCCAGCTCCTCCAATGGGACCTCAAGGCGTTCCCAGGCCAGCCGAGAGTCCCTCCAGCGTGTCCTGGGTCGTCCCCAAGGCCTCCTGCTTGGTGGGACATGCTCGGAACACCTCTCCAGGGAGGCGTCCAGGAGGCATCCTGAACAGATGCTTGAGCCACAGATGCTTGAGCCACCTCAGCTGCTCCTCTCCACATGGAGGAGCAGCAGCTCTACTCCGAGCTCCTCCCGTGGGACTGAGCTCCTCACCCTATCTCTAAGGAAAGGGCCAGCCAGGAAACTCATTTAACTGCGTTCATCCATGATCTTGTCCTTTCAGTCATTCCCCGAGTTTAAAAAAAATCCATGTTGGACAATAAAACAAAACTTTAACGTAATATTTAGTCCATGGTTAAATTTCTATACATGTGCATTTCAAAATTCAGTCCGCCTGATCGTCCTTAGTGAATATTCTGAATGAGGCATTAATAAGGCACAAGGTGTGAAGAGCGTGTTGAACAGCCTGTGTAAAGGTCACCTACACTTCAGCGGAGAGAACCACATTATGCAAATTCCTGCTCAATCATTACTGGTATTAAACGTGTCTGGTAAATGAATGACCACTGTGACCTCTGGGAATCACAGGGTCCCTCATCAGGCAACGCGACAGGCAAGAAATGGCTCTGCGAAACTGCTGCGATACTGCTATGATCGATATTCTATGTTATATTACTATTTTTAAACAAGCAAATGCTTTTTTACATTAGTATTTCTTTGGTCAACCCTGCATGCCCCTCGAATAAGCAACAAAATCATGGAGCTGCCACACTTTAATATGAATGCAGATTTAGGGATCACGAGTGTAGTATTTTGATTGGTCTGTGAGGTAGTTTTATGAGTAAATTCCTGACTTATGCGTGGCTAAGTGTAGACAAGCACAAAAATAAGAGACTTTAGATGATCGATGTGAAATACAGGTGAAAGCCTCATTTTACAGATGCATGTTTTACACTGGTTTCACACTTAGACGTCCAGCTACGCACTCCAGCTAAGGACTTTTGACACGGAGATCTGATCCACTGAGCCAATCACCTAGTGTGAGAAATGCTACAGTCGGACTAGATCCAAACCCAGAGCCTGAAGAAGCGAAGAGCAGCTCTGGTTCAGGCTGGGTTTAGATGAGTTGGAACTGGAGCTGGTGCTAGGTGCCTCGGTCTGAAGAACCAAGTGCACAGAGGACAGAGAGCTCAGAACCAGATATAACGACCCAGACTGGATCTACGCTTCAGTCTGGATGATTAGCCTCACCTCAGGAACCCACCCGGACATGTTAGTCTCACTTTACCCACTTGGAACCAGCGTGAAAAGTCGTGGCCATAAGATCTAACTTCCTGAACTGGATCAGCACTACAGTCCGGATGCTTGAATCTCGGAACCAGATACAGGAGAGGGGGACAGAACCACTCAGACCCAGTCCACTGTTTGACTAAACCACATGGAAGACGACACAGCACCAAGGACCGGACCCTCAGGCCTGTCCCGACTGGGAGAGACAGCGCCCTGTGAGTGTTTGGAGACTTCTTCTGCGAGCCAGACGGGCTGAGCAGCGCCCCCTATGGACCAGGTACGCCAGGACGGTCCTTGCCGGCGCACCATGTGGTCAGTGGAGCTGGAACAACTCAGTAACGAACTTTTATCTTGATTTGTGAGTGTGAAGACAGTGTGTACATTTGGAGCAGTTCACATGTATTTCATATTGATCATTTGATGGCTCTTATTTCTGTGCTTGACTTGCTTCACTTAGTCACGCACACATCAGCAATTTACGAAAACAACCACCTAAAGTCACAGACAAAAATACAGACAGGTCGAAATATGTCACAGACAAATCGAAATAATCCATGCACAAAATAAATACTTTTGCGTGGATTCTCTTCCCATATCAACCTGCAATATCGATACTGTATCATGAAGGAAAGACAGTATTTCGGTATTTGCATAGTTACCATTTTTCTATAACTACACCTTAATTACCTTAATAAAGCATGAACTCAACTCACCATGAACAATACTTTATTAAGAATGATTCAAGCTTAATAACTATTTAAATAAGAGGTTAAGATGAGGATTTAAGGTGTTCATTAAAGGTGCACTATGTAAATGTCCTATATCTTTTAACCACATCTCCAAAAATAACTGTTAGCGAGCTTGCCTGTCCTCAGATCTGACCTGTAACTCTGTCTGATGGTGTCACCTGCTTGTTTCCATGGAGACAGATAAGCTCAATGTCATACCGTGGGACATTCTTGGCAAAACAGTAACATCTCTATGGAGACAATGAGTGGCACAGTACAATACGTAGTTACTAAGCTTGAATCTTTCTTCCTAAACTATGTTCATGTTTTATTAAGACTATTTAAAGGATAGTTCTTCTAAAGTTTGGTGGTATGTTTGGCGCTGACCTCCTGGTTGCTCATGTCCCAGTAGGGCCGCTCTCCGTATGACATCACCTCCCACATCAGAACGCCGAAGCTCCACACGTCACTGGCCGAGCTGAACTTCCTGTGCTGGAACGCCTCTGGAGCCGTCCACCGCACCGGGATCTTACTTCCCTGTTCAACAGCCAATCAGGAGCAAGGATTAAGACCATGTGATCGGATTATTACACTATAAAAAAGCACATCGATCTAACTGCGTAGAGATTTTTTTTTCCACAGGGTTTTTAAAAAGTTGTGTAGAGTTGATTTCTTTTAACATATTATTATTATTATTAACATTAACATTATTATTATTATTATTATTATTATTATTATTATTATTATTATTATTTATTATCATCATCATTATTATTTTTATTATTACATTATTATTATTATTATTATTATTATCATTACTAAAAAGTGACATATCTGGACATATTGATATTTAAATTCCTTGATTTTTGTATCATTTGATTTCAAAGCGGTTCTGTTTACCCATGTTGATATGTTCTGTTAATTTTACGATGATTATTTATGTTTTGATTTGTTGTATTGTGATTTTAATGTATTTTTTATTCTTTAAAGCTCTTTGAATTACTTTGTGTATGAATTGTGCTGTACAAATAAACTTTCTTTGAGTTTAGGAGTGTGAGTTTTTCTTAATTTGTATAATTTTATAAAACTTACTTATTGACAGACTGCTTTTCTTGTTATTATAGTAAACTATCTTAAATTTATATCATTTCAACTTTTCTATTCAGTAGTTTTTGCAGCCCAGGAGAAATTGTAATATTTAACTTTGTAACTCTCACAGAAAAAAATGGTAAAATACTGAAACCAGAACAATACCAGCTGATCCAGACCTGCAACTTAAATCAGACCTATTATTCAGAGATTTTAACCATATTATAGCTATTTCCTCTTATTTACCCTGTCAAAGTTGTACCTGGAGTGATTCGTGCATATTTGATCAATCTTCAATCACTTATTTCATACGCCCACTGTGACTGTGATGTACTTACTTTGTTCTCCAGTTTTATTTACTTACTCAGTGATATGTCTGGGATTCGGCAATGTCACGAACTCATTTTAATCCAAATGCAAACAATAAATTCGTTATGATGATGTTTGATTATAATAATGCGCTCCCACTGGGAACCGCAGTTTTCTAAAGCAGAAGTCAGCGGACATGTTTCTTTTATTAAGTCGTTTTAGATGAATATTATGATTTAAAATGTGGAAATTATAACATAATGATCCACCGGTGTCATAGATTCTAACTATAGAGCAGACACAATGATCTTCTCTACGGGGCCTGGCATAGGACATTTGCAAAATATAATATTAATGCGACGGCCATGAGTTAATATCACAATCCCACATGATATTATCTTGAGGCACGACTTAATTATCATAAGGGAAAGAGATTCTTTTTATTGTTTAAGGTAAATATCTTGTGCGCTCGTGAAAATATATGTATAGAAATTGTTATGTTCCCTCAAGATAATATATTTTTTATTTTGTAAATATATTATTCTTCTCCTCTCCATCATCTCCAAGGCTCCGTAAACTTCTTAAAACTTCTTAAAAAGTGAGTTTCTGAATTCGAGTCATTTTAACACCGGTGTAAATGTCTCTTTTCACAGAGCGCAGAGTGACGTACCAGTGAGGCCGTGTACGTGGGGATGTTGTGATCGAGGCCCCTCATGAGACGCGACAGGCCGAAGTCCGACACTTTACACACCAGGTTGGAATTCACCAGAACGTTCCGAGCTGCCAGGTCTCGATGGACAAAATTTCTTTCGGCGAGATACCGCATCCCTGCTCCCACTCCTCGCAGCATCCCGACCAGCTGCAGCACACTGAACTGACCCTCGTTCTCCTGGTGGGACAACGAGAGGAGAGGAAGGTGTTAGTGAGCTGAGTTGCCATAGTGATAAACAATTAAACTCCAAATATGATATCTTTTGGATGGGGGAAAAGTGCTCAAATCATTGCATATAACACTGAGCTGACACATGAATAGGCTGCATTTATGAGATTCACATGTGTCATAATTTACATTTCAAAGGTCAAATGCAGATGTTCTGACCTGGTTTATGGTTAATTAATGACTCTATCTCATCCACATGAAATAGAAACGGTCAAAAAATGTAATATTATCTCTTAACCAAGACTAAACCAAAACTAAACCAGGCCCAAACCAGAAATATCCTGATAAAAACCCCTGATGTGAATGTAACCTAATCATAAAAGTCGTCCTGACCCTGAGGAAAGCGTCCAGCGGTCCGTTCTCCATGAACTCTGTGACGATCCTCTCTGGAGTGGTGCGTGTGACCACTCCCTCCAGCTTCAGAACATTGGGGTGGTCAAACTGCCCCAGGACCCCCGCCTCACTGAGGAACATGCCCCTCTCCCGGTCAGAAGCCCCCCACCTCAGAGTTTTCACTGCCACCAGCACCTCCCTGCGGCCCAGCGGACGGTAGCGCCCACGGGACACCTCCCCAAACTGGGCTGGGGATGAGAAGAGGGAAGATAATGTCAGAAGAAGAAAATGATTTAGGAAAGTTGAGGCTGTTGCGTTTGCAGTTTCAAACACATGTGGAATCATCGGCACTGAAGCACAAGTTTTGTCAGAAATCATTGAGGAACCTAGAATTAAATCAGAATGAAATCTCACATCTGACTTAAAGGTCCATATGATGTGTGTATATATAAGGTCCATCTATAAGGTCTGTATAATGCCTATCTAAGGTCCATATATAAAGTCCATATGATGTATATATAAGGTCTGTTTGATGCATTCATCTGCTGTGGGTGCGTTTGTAGATCGGCGGGGTTTTTATACAACATTATAGTACAATTAAAAGCTCAAAAATGCCACATTAGCATAATCCAGAACATTTAAAGGTCCACTGTAGAACTTCTCTGGAGTCCGCCAGTGTCTGCCACCTGCTTGTTTCCATGACGATGCTATTGCTTTGCCTGAAATGTTCCACCGTATGAAACCTATCTCTATCTTTAAAGCCAAAAAACAGGTCAGATCTGTAGAGAGGCGAGCCTGCTCACTGTATGAATGTAAGTTTATTAATCATTTTTAGCAATTAACACCTGTATTTGAATTAGTGGTAGATAATTTGTGTAACATTCAGACAAAGCAATAACATCTCTATGGAGAGGAGCAGGTAGTGCATGAGCTGTTCTTTTTCCACAGGTGAAACTTGTACCTGCTCCGATCACCTCCTCGATCTTCAGGTGTATGGGGTCGATCTCTCGGGCAAATTCTTTGACAGCTTCACTGGGGTCCTCGTACGTCGATGGGTCCACGTAATATTTGACCCCACCTAAAGTCAAACAAAAATGCACATGGTGAAGTTGTTTTTTTTTCTTTATTGTACAGCGAAAAGTTAAACCAAGCGTAAGACCTACCTTTGTTACTCATGTATCTCTGCAGTCTGTCGCTGTAGGGGCTTTCTCTTCTCTTACTGGAAAAGCAAAAGAAAAACATTTATGTCATTGTTAAGAAATAAAATCAGACTTACACTTCAGATTCATCATGGATGTAAAAGGTGTGTGTGAGTGAATGTCTGTGTGGAGCATTGTGACTTACATGTCTCGTATAAACGCTTTATAAATAACATTTGATTTGAGAAAATGTTATTTTCTAAGATCTAAACAAACTATATTGAAATTACACAAGGTTTAAACTAAGACTAAACCTTGACTTCATGCAAACTAGGACTAAAACAGGACTTAACCAGGTCTAAAGTAGGACTAAAATAGGACTTAAACAGGTCTAAAGTAGGACTAAAACAGGACATAACCAGGTCTAAAGTAGGACTAAAACAGGACTTATCCGGGTCTAAAGTAGGACTAAAACAGGACTTATCCGGGTCTAAAGTAGGACTAAAACAGGACTTAACCAGGTCTAAAGTAGGACTAAAACAGGACTTATCCGGGTCTAAAGTAGGACTAAAACAGGACTTAACCAGGTCTAAAGTAGGGACTAAAACAGGACTTAAACAGGTCTAAAGTAGGACTAAACAGGACTTAAACAGGTCTAAAGTAGGACTAAAACAGGACTTAACCAGGTCTAAAGTAGGACTAAAACAGGACTTAAACAGGTCTAAAGTAGGACTAAAACAGGACTTATCCGGGTCTAAAGTAGGACTAAAACAGGACTTATCCGAGTCTAAAGTAGGACTAAAACAGGACTTAACCATGTCTAAAGTAGAACTAAAACAGGACTTATCCGGGTCTAAAGTAGGACTAAAACAGGACTTAACCAGGTCTAAAGTAGGACTAAAACAGGACTTAAACAGGTCTAACGTAGGACTAAAACAGGACTTATCCGGGTCTAAAGTAGGACTAAAACAGGACTTATCCGAGTCTAAAGTAGGACTAAAACAGGACTTAACCATGTCTAAAGTAGAACTAAAACAGGACTTATCCGGGTCTAAAGTAGGACTAAAACAGGACTTAACCAGGTCTAAAGTCGGACTAAAACAGGACTTAACCAGGTCTGAAGTAGGACTAGACCAGGACCTGACCAGGCCTAAGATCGCACTAGAACATGTCGTCACAGAAAAGGGCCAAACAAAGTCTAAACCGGGTCTAAACCAGGATTAGTCCTGGTTTAGACGTGAGGACCCACCTGCGAAACACCACGACCACGATGATGGCGATGACGACGAGGAGGAAGGCGGCTCCTCCCATCACGGAGCCCACGAGCAGCGGCAGTCTGTGCTCGATCTGCTGCGAGTGCTCCTCTGAAACAGCCAGAGGTTCACTTTAACACGCATAAGATACCAGCCAACAAAAATAAACCTGACGCATTTTATTTTACACTTTAATGAGAGCTATTTGTGAACAGCCTCACACTGCATAATGTGAAAGATCTTGTACTGAAAATGACGACTTCTTGATTTGAGTGGGACAAAAATGAGGTTTAAAAATTGAAGTAAACTGGAGTTTGCACTAAAACAGAATTAAAACTGTGATGATTTTCAAACCGCGAAAGAAGGTTTTTATATGTATATTTATTTATTTAACCCTGGCTTATCCCTGGCTCTCACAAACTCCGTAGCACATCACTAGAATTTACATGCATGGACTTTTGGGACAAATGCACGGCTTTAGAACGGCTTTTTCAGAGGGTGAAGCAAGTTGAGAGATTGAAAAAAATGTGCCAGTTTGATGCAGACGGCGCTCAGTGGTCAGATTTGGTCCTGCTGTCATATTTAATGAAGGAAAAAGATGTGTTTTTCTAAGTCTTGGCTAATAATTATTTATGTAGCGAAGAAAAAAAAAACTTACTACGTGGTTTTGTGTTTTTTTTTATCCACCCTTTGCTTTGTTGAGAAATATTTAGTAAAGTTATTTCACTTTTTTTTTTTCTAGAAAGTAGTAAAAAGTAAAGAAAAAAACATTAACAACACCAGTAAAAAGTTTGGACACACCCTCTCGTTCAGTTTTTGACATATATGAAGTAAGATATATGGAATTATATAGTTTAAAAAAAAGTGAAATAACTCTAAACTAAATATTTTTCGACGAAGTAAAGGGTGGATACTTTGAGGATTTGAATTTAAAAACAAAAAAGTTATTTACCTTTTTTCTTTGCTACATAATTCTACATATCTTACATTATACACCTGATGTTTTCTGTAAACACAACAAGGATCGTGACGTCGCCCGGTATGGCGCAGCCGGGGCCCCACCCTGGAGCCAGGCCTGGGGTTGGGGCTCGAATGCGAGCGCCTGGTGGCCGGGCCTTTGCCACGGGGCCCGCCGGGCCCAGCCCGAAAGGACGACGTGGGTCCGCCCTCCTGTGGGCTCACCACCTGCAGAGGGTCTCATAGGGGTCGGGTGCGTAGAGGACTGGGCAGCAGTCGAGGACGGGTGTCTCGACGACCCGGTCCACGGACACAGCATCTGGCTGTAGCGACGTGGAATGTCACCTCGCTGGGGGGGAAGGAGCCTGAGCTTGTGCAGGAGGTTGAGAGGTACCGGCTAGATATAGTCGGGCTCACCTCCACGCACAGCTTGGGCTCTGGTACCCAACTCCTTGAGAGGGGTTGGACCCTCCACTTCTCTGGCGTTGCCCATGGGGAGAGGCGGCGAGCTGGTGTGGGCTTGCTCATTGCCCCACAGCTCAGCCGTCACGTGTTGGAGTTCACCCCGGTGAACGAGAGGGTGGCGTCCCTGCGCCTTCGGGTCGGGGACAGGTCTCTCACTGTTGTTTCGGCCTATGGGCCGAACAGCAGTGCAGAGTACCCAGCCTTCTTGGAGTCCCTGGGAGGGGTACTAGACAGTGCACCCACCGGGGACTCCGTTGTTCTCCTGGGGGACTTCAACGCCCACGTGGGTAACGCCAGTGACACCTGGAGGGGCGTGATCGGGAAGAACGGCCTCCCCGATCTGAACCCGAGCGGTGTTTTGTTATTGGACTTCTGTGCTAGTCACAGTTTGTCCATAACGAACACCTTGTTCGAACACAAGGGTGTCCATCAGTGCACATGGCACCAGGACACCCTAGGTCGGAGGTCAATGATCGACTTTGTTGTCGTGTCATCTGACCTTCGTCCGTGTGTTTTGGACACTCGGGGTGAAGAGAGGGGCAGAGCTGTCAACCGATCACCACCTGGTTGTGAGTTGGATCCGCTGGCAGGGGACGAAGCTGGACAGACTGGCAGACCCAAGCGCATTGTGAGGGTCTGTTGGGAACATCTGGTGGAACCCTCTGTCAGCAGGGTCTTCAACTCACACCTCCGGGAGAGCTTCTCCCATATCCCGGGGGAGGTTGGAGACATAGAGTCCGAGTGGGCCATGTTCTCCACCTCTATTGTCGATGCGGCTGCGCGTAGCTGCGGGCGCAAGGTCTCTGGTGCCTGTCGCGGTGGCAATCCCCGAACCCGGTGGTGGACGCCGGAAGTAAGGGATGCCGTCAGGCTGAAGAAGGAGTCCTATCAGGCCCTGCTGGCTTGTGGGACTCCTGAAGCAGCCGACAGGTACCGTCAGGCCAAGCGTGCAGCAGCCCGTGCAGTCGCAGAGGCAAAAACTCGGGGTTGGGAGGAGTTCGGGGAGGCCATGGAGGAGGACTATCGGTCGGCCTCGAAGAAAATTCTGGCAAACCGTCCGACGTCTCAGGAGGGGGAAGCAGTGCTTCACCAACACTGTTTACAGTGCGGGGTGGAGAGCTGCTGACCTCGACTGGGGATATTGTCGGGCGGTGGAAGGAATACTTTGAGGATCTCCTCAATCCCACTGTCACGTCTTCCGAGGAGGAAGCGGAGTTTGAGGACTCGGAGGCGGACTCATCTATTACCCTAGCTGAAGTCACTGAGGTGGTTAGCAAGCTCCTCGGTGGCAAGGCTCGGGGGTGGATGAGATCCGTCCTGAGTATCTTAAATCTCTGGATGTTGTGGGGCTGTCTTGCTTGACACGCCTTTGCAACATCGCGTGGCAGTCGGGGACAGTACCTGTGGAATGGCAGACTGGGGTGGTGGTCCCTCTGTTTAAGAAGGGGGACCGGAGGGTGTGTTCCAACTATAGGGGAATCACACTCCTCAGCCTTCCGGTAAGGTCTATTCCAGGGTACTGGAGAGGAGAATCCGACCGATAGTCGAACCTCGGATTCAGGAGGAGCAGTGTGGTTTTCGTCCCGGTCGCGGAACACTGGACCAGCTCTACACTCTCCATCGGGTGCTCGAGGGTTCATGGGAGTTTGCCCAACCAGTCCACATGTGCTTTGTGGACCTGGAAAAGGCATTCGACCGTGTCCCTCGTAGTGTCCTTTGGGGGGTGCTCTGGGAATATGGGGTCCGGGGGCCCTTTGCTAAGGGCTGTCCGGTCCCTGTATGACCGGAGCAGGAGCTGTGTTCGCATTGCCGGCAGTAAGTCAGACTTGTTCCCGGTGCATGTTGGACTCCGCCAGGGCTGCCCTTTGTCACCGGTTCTGTTCATTATTTTTATGGACAGAATTTCTAGGCGCAGTCAGGGGCCGGAGGGGGTCTGGTTCGGGAACCACAGGATCTCATCTCTGCTGTTTGCAGATGATGTTGTCCTGATGGCTTCATCGAACCAGGACCTGCAACAGGCACTGGGGCGGTTTGCAGCCGAGTGTGAAGCGGCTGGGATGAAAATCAGCACCTCCAAATCCGAGGCCATGGTCCTCAACCGGAAAAAGGTGGTTTGCTCTCTTCAGGTGGGTGGAGAGTCCTTGCCTCAAGTGGAGGAGTTCAAGTATCTCGGGGTCTTGTTCACGAGTGAGGGAAGGATGGAGCGTGAGATTGACAGGCGGATCGGTGCAGCGTCTGCAGTGATGCGGTCGCTGTATCGGACCGTTGTGGTAAAGAAGGAGCTGAGTCGAAAGGCAAAGCTCTCGATTTACCGGTCAATCTACGTTCCTACCCTCACCTATGGTCATGAGCTTTGGGTAATGACCGAAAGGACAAGATCGCGGATACAAAGCGGTCGAAATGAGCTTCCTCCGCAGAGTGGCTGGGCGCTCCCTTAGAGATAAGGTGAGGAGCTCAGTCACACGGGAGGAGCTCGGAGTAGAGGCGCTGCTCCTTCACGTCGAGAGGAGTCAGTTGAGGTGGCTCGGGCATCTATTCCGGATGCCCCCTGGACGCCTCCCTAGGGAGGTGTTCCAGGCACGTCCTACCGGGAGGAGGCCCCGGGGAAGACCCAGGACACGCTGGAGGGACTATATCTCTCGGCTGGCCTGGGAACACCTTGGGATCCTTCCGGAAGAGCTGGAGGAAGTGTGTGTGAAAGGGAAGTCTGGGCCTCCCTACTGAAACTGCTGCCTCCGCGACCCGGCCCCGGATAAAAGCGGAAGAAATGGATGGATGGATGGATGGATTTTCTGTAACTTTTGACTGGAGTTAATGTTTGTTTTTTTTCTTTATTTTTACTATTTTCTACATTTTATATACATGCAGAAGACATCAGATATATGAAGCAAGACATATGGAATTACGTAGAAAAGGAAAAGTGAAATTAATATTTTTCGACAAAGCAAAGGGTGAATACTTTGAGGATTTGGAAATAAAATATATATATTACAAAAAAGTTTTTCCTTTTCTTTGCTACATAAATAATTCTTAGTTTTGTGGGATACAATTGAAGATATATCAGAAAGAACAAAAAAAAAAAAAAGTTTCAGTAATGTGAGCTGAATTCAAATCTTTTGAATAGTCTTGAAACGGTCCAAAGAAACTACACAGAATAACAGTGTAATAAGAGCCTAATAACAGTTTAATAACAGTGTAATAAGAGCCTAATAACAGTGTAATAAGAGCCTAATAACAGTGTAATAAGAGCCTAATAACAGTGTAATAAGAGTGCAATGACAGTGTAATAACAGTGTAATAAAAGTGTAATAAGAGGGCCATAAGAGTGTAATAACAACATAATAAAAGTGCAATAGGAGCATAATAAGAGCGTAATCAGAGTGTTATAACAGTGTAATAAGAGCATAATAAGAGTGTAATAAGAGCATAATAAGAGTGTAATAAGAGTGTAATAACAGAGTAATAAAAGTGCACAAACCCAGGGGCAGAGTGGTGAAGTAGATGGTGTTGCTGTAGGGTCCAAAGCCGCGTTCGTTTCGTGCTCGGATCTGGAAGGCGTAGATGGAGCCGGGGACCAGCGATCCGACGCTCACGGTGTTTGTCTCACTGAAGACGGTGTGAGCGCTGTCCTCGTCTGACCCCTGACACGACACAGGGCAAAGGGCAAAGGGCAAAGGTCATGGCACTACAGGGTCAGAGGTTTGTGTTTTTAGTTCTTGTGGTTATTAGAAAGAGCTGCAGAAAGAGCATTATTCAGTTCAGGGAGGAAAGAAGAAAAACAGGAAGGAACAGGTGTACTCAAGTGAATACTGCGGCAGAAAAATACTCAAGTAAAAGTATCACATCAAAAAAATAAACTCAAGTAAAAGGATTAAAGTAAAAATGTGCTTAAAGAGTAGAAAGTATTTCACGCAGATTTTGAGGTTTTATAAGGCTTCACATGTAGTGCTTTTGATAATAATTTGTGCTGTTTTGTTCAGTAGAAACATTTAAATCGATCATTTTATTCTTGCTGTTTATTTTTTTGTTTTTGTTTGTTCAAATTATAAATGTTTTAGAAATAAACCCTCAGACTTTTCAGCAGGTCTCAGACAGTAATAATAAATACATTTACTTCAGCCCAGTTCAAAAGTTGTTGAGTTCAGTTTAATAGTTTAATTGTGGTTAAATTCTACATTTACAAAAGTGAATGTGATGGTTGTTTACTGTTTTATTGATGGTTGCACCTTGAAAAAAGGAAATCACTTTTAAATGGTCATAACATAAAATAAAGCCGTCATTGTTGTATCACTTTGCCTTTGGCCTTGTTTATTCCAGTCCGGCTTGTTGATTATTAGGCCCGAGCCTGGGACAACGTCCCGGCGAGGGACTCATTAAAACCGCGTCCAAAACCCGGAAAATGGCAAAAATCAAGTAGGAAACACGCCCCGACATGCCAGTGAGTGGTGTCAAAAATGAGAACTCGCCGAGCTCTAATTGTCACCGAAGACCCCGAGAAAAATAATGAAAGACGACTCGGTAGCGCCACCTCAAACTTTGATTTTCATGGGGCCAATGAGCCCGACTCTGAAAAAAGTCAACGTAAAAATCTGAAACTCACATCAAAAAATATAACAAGTCAGGACATGACAAAAATGATATTATGGCCCCGCCCTAAAACGTACACGTCGGGGTCCCCCATTGCATGCCTGCAAGATCCTGGATTTAAGTCTTTGGACTTAAAGCCTGAAAAAACAAGATGTGTCAAGGGGCTGTCCTATAGTCCCACACAGTATAAATATAGTGAGATTATTTGTTCTCACATTGGCTCAGAGAATACCCAGAGTCTGTCTGTAATTGCAAATGAAACCACAATCATCTTGAATGGGCCAAAGTGACTGAAATAATTGGAACTGTGCAATGAGTCAATGATCTAAAGCTGCATTTTGAACCAGTCCCCTCTCCTGTCTTCACTTTGACAATGCCTCAGTCCCTCAGCCCTTCACACCTCCCCACAGCTCCATGTGCTAATCCACCTGGATCACTACCTTTAGTACTGTAATGCTGCCCTTTGTCTTGTGGGACAGTGTAAAGTCCGCACCACCCTCAAATGCTCCTGATTGACTGCTGTGGTACAATCAAAAGAGTGGAGATGGTTGATGGGGCTCTTAACCCACTGCAGCAAAGTTCAGAGATAGAGAAGAGGCAGTGACACAGAAGAAGCTGCTCTATATGCCAGGCCTGGACCATAACTTTTGACTGATTGGTTAAAGGACTTCCAGAACTCTCTTGCACTCCTCCTGTAAGTACATCATATCTGTTGTCCAGCTGGGCTCAAGACGATGATATCACCATGTAAATGTTGCCTGTTACCGTCATTATTTTGCTACTGTTATGACATCTGGCTTTAAGACTCACCACAAACTTGGAGACTGACAAAATATTGATTGACTGAATGTCATTCATTCATGTATAGAAAATATGCAAAAGGTGCCAGGTTCACCGCCTCTAGACCGGTGTGATGTCCTGGGGAGAGATGTCTGAGTAATCCCTCAGTCGCCCGGGTATGATCCATATGTGACCCCTGAAAACAGCAGAAACTTGTCAAACTACATGTACAGGGTGTCCATAAAGCCTCTTTACAATTTCAAAATGTATTACAAAGAGATATCTTACTCAGACTTGTTCTGTTGTACTCAGTGGTTTCCAAAGTGTTTGACCTAATTTATTATGCCTCTATATGGGCTCCACCAGTCACATGAAGCAGGACGGGACTGTTTTTCTTGCCATGTTCACTGTAGCAGAGCCTCATCAGTGGCACCAATCACATCTGTATCTTTAGCTTTAGTTCAAGTCCCGTATCTTTGTTTGATACACGATATCTTTAACACTGCCCCATATACAGAAATCTAGAGGAGTGAGATCTGCTTAACGTGGACACGGGATTGGTCCATCCCTTCAATCCAACGGTCTAGAAATGTTTGACTGAGGAACTCATGAACATGCAGACCCCAGTCTGAAGAAGTTTTATACCCACTGGGTACAACAGAACAAATGTCATTCAAATATCTTATCACTCCACTTTGTAATTCCATTTTCAAACTGTAAAGAGACTTCATGGACACCCTGTATTATTCCTCTATATTATCCTCTGCACTGCTGTTTGAGCCGCTCTCGAGTTCTCGCGGTATTTCGGGCCCTCTCGCGGGAGTATCGTTGTGAAGGGCTGCTGCAGGTCGGTATGTATTTAAAAACCTCTAAGCTGTTTTGTTCTGTGTGAACCTTACATTTTGCCTTTATCGATGTTGTGTGGGACCACACGGAGCCGTTTGACGCGAGTGACGCGCTAACTAGGCTATGCTAACTAGGCGCTAGCCGCGCTCCGTTCATTTACAATGGTTAGCTTAGCATTAGCTTAGCATTAGCTTCAATGTAGCATGTTTTCAATGTATTTTAATTGGCGCTATTAGCACTATCGTTGCATTTGGTTCCGCGAGGGTTTAAACGCCGAACAGCGCATCAATTCAGCAATTATCAGCAATGACTTTATGTCCCCTGAGTTCAAGAACACTGCTATTTATTATGAAATGAAAAGCATATCAATTATTCTGTCAGTGCCATTATGTATTTGAATCATTTTGGGCATTTTTGAGTGAATATTTGTTAGTAATTAACAGCTAATCATAATTACACTTACACTTAATGTAATGTGCTTTACAGGTTTGTCAAAGCCTCTCAAAGCCCTACACTATAGTCATTATTCATTCACTCCACACTTGGTGATGGTAAGCTACTACTGTAGCCACAGCTGGGCAGACTGACGGAAGTGAGGCTGCCAGTTTGCATGATCGGCCCTACCGATCGTTCACACACACCACTTTTCATACAATGTGGGTGAAGTGTCTTGCCTCTCCGACCTTCAGGTTGGGGAACCAACACTCTAACCACTGAGCCACTGTCGCCTCCACAACCCACTGTCGCCCCCACACTAGTCCTGTTTCAACCACTGGACCCAGACCGAACCAAGCATCAGTCAAATCAAGGTCTATGTCTGTGCGGTAGGACTACACACGCTGAGCCTGTTGTGCCTGTGCAGTAGGACTACACACACTGAGTCTATTTATGAGGTAGGACTACACACTCTGAGCCTGTTGTGCCTGTGCAGTAGGACTACACACACTGAGTCTATTTATGAGGTAGGACTACACACTCTGAGCCTGTTGTGCCTGTGTAGTTCCTTTATTTTTCTGACATCTACTTTCCTTTGTTCTAATGCAGCGCTACAGGATCCACCGGCAGAATGGTGTTCACATGTGACCAGTGTGGGAAGAAGTGGACCTACGCTTCAGCACTCAAGAAACACTACAAAACTCACACAGGAGATAGACCCTACAGCTGTGACCAGTGTGGGAAGGATTTTAAACAATCTAGTACACTCAAAGAACATATGAAAATCCACACAGGAGAGAGGCCATTTGAATGTGACCAATGTGGGAAGGAATTCAAACGGTCTGACCACCTTAAGGTACATAAGAGAATCCACACAAGAGAGAGGCCATTTGAATGTGACCAGTGTGGACATAATTTTAAACAGTCTGGTACCCTCAAAACTCATATGAGAATTCACATGGGACAGAGGCCATTTGAATGGGACCAGTGTGAAAATGCGTTCGCCAGTGCTTCAGGATTGAAAGACCATGACAGAACTCACACAGGAGAAAGACCATACAGCTGTGACCAGTGTAATAAGGAATTTACACAGTCTGGTGCACTCAAAGAACATATGAGAATTCACACAGGAGAGAAGTCATTTGAATGTGACCAGTGTGGGAAGAAATTTAAATTGTCTAGTACACTCAGACACCACATGAGAATCCATAGTGGAGAGAAGCCATTTGAATGTGACCAATGTGGCAAGAAATTTGCTCATCCTGATTCCCTCAAACAACATATAAAAATCCACACAGGAGAAGGGCTATACAGCTGTGACCAGTGTGGGAATGAATTTGTTCGTTTTCATACACTCAAAGAACATATGAAAATCCACACAGGAGAGACTCCATTTGAATGTGACCAGTGTGGGATGGAATTTAAACGGGCTGGTACACTCAGACAATATATGAGAATCCACACTGGAGAGAGGCCATTTGAATGTGACCAGTGTGGGAGGGATTTTAAACAGTCTAGTGCACTCAGACAACATATGAGAATCCACACAGGAGAGAAGCCATTTAAATGTGACCAGTGTGGGAAGGAATGTGCACAGTCTGGTGCACTCAAAGAGCATATGAAAATCCACACAGGAGAGACTCCATTTGAATGTGACCAGTGTGGGATGGAATTTAAACAGGCTGGTGCACTCAGACAACATATGAGAATCCACACTGGAGAGAGGCCATTTGAATGTGACCAATGTGGGAGGGATTTTAAACAGTCTAGTGGACTCAGACAACATATGAGAATCCACACAGGAGAGAAGCCATTTAAATGTGACCAGTGTGGGAAGGAATTTACACGGTCTGCTACACTCAAAGAACATATGAAAATCCACACAGGAGAGACTCCATTTGAATGTGACCAGTGTGGGATGGAATTTAAACGGGCTGGTACACTCAGACAACATATGAGAATCCACACTGGAGAGAGGCCATTTGAATGTGACCAGTGTGGGATGGATTTTAAACAGTTTAATGCACTCAGACAACATATGAGAATCCACACAGGAGAGAAGCCATTTAAATGTGACCAGTGTGGGAAGGAATTTACACGGCCTGCTACACTCAAAGAGCATATGAGAATCCACACAGGAGAGAAGCCATTTAAATGTGACAAGTGTGGGAAGGAATGTACACGGTCTACTACACTCAAAGAACATATGAGAATCCACACATAAACACATGTCGTAAACACGCTCCGACATGCCAGTGAATGGCATCAAAATTTGAACTCACCAAGCTCTAATCGTCACCGAAGACTGCGAGGAAGATCTCCTCGCACAGTTTTCATCACAAACACTTCAAATTTGGGCAAAACCCACTAAACCCATGTGTGATTTAAGATTATCTATTATATTTTGAATATGACTTTGGGTGTGGTCATGGTGAATTTGAAACAAAATCACACATTTTTGAAAATTTCTCTAAACATTAACGAAAAGTTAATTTTATTAGACCCAAAATTCAAGGTTGGTGAAAAATTTGATTATTTTGATGGTCAAAAAAATGTATGTTTCAAAATGACTCAATAGCGACACCTCAAAATTCAAAATACATGCTTTTTCATCATAGACAAATTAAATTTGGTAGAACCACAGAACATGTCAAGACAAGTAAAAAATTATATTATGACTCCACCCTGAACTCTACAGGAAGTCGGCAATTTTGGGTGGAACCCAATTTTTTCAAAATTTAAACTCTCACATTTAAATTTTTTACACTGTGGATTTTCGTTCAAGACACTTGGAAATTGGTCAAAATGAACTAGACTCATGTGGGATTAAAGGCGACTCTCTTGGATTTGTCTAAGTCATAAATTGTGGGCGTGGTCAACATGCAAAGGCAACCATAAATAAGCTTTGCTTCAGCCAATGCCTTTCAGTCACACTGACTAAGTTTGTGCTTGTGACTGATAATGTTTTATTTATTTTTCTTTTCTTTGTGTCTGAATAAACTTATTGAACAAAGAAAAAAGCATTTTTTTTAATATTTAAATTGCGCGTAACATCAAACATGCAGTGTCCTATTTCCCGGAATTAATATACATTTTGTTCAAAATGTTGATCTGAACACAATGATGTACAATTTACATAAGTCAGACATTATATTGCTCTACAGCGCCCCCTTGAACTTTTGAATGGGATCAACAAAATGACTTTGCCATAAACATTTGAAATTCAGCATACTCATCTGGTTTGACATACTGAACAGAAAAGCCAATGAGAACATACCTCTATTTCCAACTATGTTACCGTGGTAACGTCATAAATGTGTCATTGAAATGAATGGGGTTCAGAGTACTGGACTTTCTTGTTGACTAAATAGATGCTCTGTACTAATCCAACTGTGACCTACAATTCAAGCCTGGCGAAAAATGTGGCATTTTGATGTTCAAAAAAATGTATGTTGCAAAATGACTCAATAGCGCCACCTCAAAAATCTAAATACATTTCGGCAATGAGAGACATTTTTCATCGTAGACAAATGAATTGAATCACCTTCAGGAAGTATAAGGTCATGTGGTTATTTTAAAAACGTCTATTTTCTTGTTGAAAATCACACAAATTTTAAAAAGATGGTTTTGTATCGACATCGTGGAGTTGGAATCAGTATCAAGTGTTAAGATTTAAGTTAGTAAATAAAATAATATGATGAAAACACTACTTCCCATAACTACTTCCAGGCAGCAGATATTTTTCTACTATAGACATAAAACAAATGTGATGGTTTTAGAGGAATATTTATGCTGCTCTAAACACACAATCCATAAAATGTAAGACATTTATTACATTAATTTGTTCAAGTTGATCTTTAAACGTCATCCTCAAATAAAAAGAAAAAATAATATTCTCTCATATGAGCTGTCCAAATGAATAAACACGTCTTTTTGAAGGATTTTATTCACCTGACAGGACTGACCTATAGAGACAGAAAGAGGGAGAGAAAAAGAAACAGAGAGAGTGTGTGAGGGAGAGGGAGAGAGAAAAGAGGGAGAGGAAGAGATACAGAGAGAGAGGGACAAGGAGAGAGAGAAAGGGAGAGAGAGGGAGAAAAAGAGAGAGAGGGAGCGAGTGTGTGAGGGAGAGAGAGAAAAAAAGAGAGAGGGAGAGATACAGAGAGAGAGCGAGAAAGAGAGAGAAAAAGAAACAGAAAAAGGGAGAGGGGGGGGAGAGAAAGACACCAAGAGGGACAGAAGGAGAAAAAGAGAGAGAGAGACAGAGAGTGAGTGAGAGAGAGAGTAAGAGACAAAGAGCACAAGAGAGCAAAAGTGAGAGAGAAAGTCAAAAGAGAGAGAGACAAAAACACACAGAGAGGGAGGGAGTGAGTGAGAGAGAGAAAGAGACAAAAACACACATAGAGAGAGGGAGAGAAAGAGAGAGGGAGGGAGTGAGAGAGACAAAAACAGAGAGAGAGGGGGAGGGAGTGAGTGAGAGAGAGAAAGACAAAAACACACAGAGAGAGGGAGAGAAAGAGAGAGGGAGAGAGAGTGAGAGAAAGAGAGTGAGAGAGACAAAAACAGAGAGAGAGAGGGGAAGGGAGTGAGTGAGAGAGAGAAAGACAAAAACACACATAGAGAAAGAGAGAGTGAGAGAGACAAAAACACAGGGAGAGGGAGAATGCAGAACGACATGAGGCAGATTTGTTGCTCACACTGCTGCACACGCTCATGTCCAGAGTCACATCAGCACTTTCACATTCACCAGAATAAAAAGAAACTACCATTTGACAGAGTAGTTTTCACACGCACAGTTCTACCTGTACATGAGTAATAATACTTATAATAATACTCCTAATAATAATACATTAATACTCCTAATAATAATGTGGACGTTTGTGTTTTTTGATGCTTCATTTTTGGTTTTATTTACTTTTTCCAACAGTTTGTATTTCCTTGTACAAAAGTATTGACTATTACATGAACCAAGTACCATTTTTAGCAACGCTCCACACGAATGAGTCATTAAGTAAATTATTATTAAATGAATTTGTTTTTATGATCTACTCACGTGGTTCTCTTTTCATACAAGTACGAGCTCTAAAAAGACTTGGCGTTCTGAGTTTGAGCAAATCTAAACCAGTTCAATAACAGACTTAAAGACTTAAAGACTAAACTAGGTCTGGATTTGACTCCAGAAGAGCATGAAAACTACTCACTAAATAAATAAAAACCTGAATTACATTTTGAGAACCACTGATCTAATATTTCAAAATACTATATAAGATGTTTGGAGTGATTGAGAGTCATGTAGACGGATTACATTCATACAAAACATAAATCAGACTCTTACCTTTGTCATTACTTGGATTACTATTACTCACTTCTACTCAAGTACTACTGTTTTAAAGCATGTGTACTTTTACTTTAGTACATTTAGTCCCTCCCCTCCTCTGCCATTTAAACACCAGTACTTTTACTTGAGTACATTCCCCGTCCTCTGCTATTTAAGTACCGGTACTATTACTTTAGTACATTTAGTCCCCCTTCCTCCTCTGCTCTTTAAGTACAAGTACTCTTACTTGAGTGTACACCCATCCTCTGCAATTTAAGTACCAGTACTATTACTTTAGTACATTTAGTCCCCCTCCCTCCTCTGCTCTTTAAGTACAAGTACTCTTACTTTGTACACCCATCCTCTGCTATTTAGTACGAGAACTATTACTTGAGTACACCCCACCCTCTCCTCTGCTCTTTACGTACCAGTACTCTTACCTGAGTACCCCTGTCCTCTGCTATTTAAGTACCAGTACTTTTACTTTAGTACATCTAGTCCCTCCCCTTCTGCCCTTTACGTACCAGTGCTCTTACTTGAGTACACCCCTGTCCTCTGCTATTTAAGTACCAGAACTATTACTTTAGTACTTTTAGTCCCTCCTCTGCTCTTTAAGTACCAGTACTCTTACTTTACTACACTCAGCCCCTCCCTCTCACCTTGTCGAAGTACCGGAGCTGGTACTCCAGGATGTCTCCGTTGGGCCGATCGGGCTGAGGCCAGGACAGAGTGATGGAGTCGGGGGCGCGGCTCAGCTGGTGCATCATGGGAACTATACTGGGGACTGTGGAGGAAGCAGAGAGCGGAGGTCAGAGGTCAACAGGAAGAAAGTCGTAGAGTCTTATGTATAAATATGACCTAAATTATAAATATACATAAATGTGGATTTGAGTTTGTCTGAGATCCACAATGTGCGTGATTGACAGGTGGATTAGCCAATCAGGGACACGCATGATTGATCCATATAAAATTTTAATTATAATGACATTTTAAAATTAAATTAAATGTACTTATTTCACGCAGATTGATGAACGCATGTATCCACTTAATGCACATTTCACTTTTTTTTTTTCTGATTTAAGCTCAAAAAGGCGTGAGAAGAAGAAAACATTAAATCTCCCCTGTGACTTCCATTAGAACTTAAATTATGCTTTGTTTAAGTTTCCTTTTCAGTTGAACAGCAATGGTAAGGAGACAATAAGCAATAATAAAGTAGAACCAACACTGACACAGATAAAGTGCAGTATGACAGTATATTTAAACTGGTCTCTCTCTGTATCAGACCATGTTTTAATTTAAAAAAACATAAATTTATGAGTACTCTGGCATTGCTTTTGTTGTAAATCCAGAGCTTTTCTCAGTTTCACCCCCCTCACTGTCACACAAATCAAATACAGCTGCTTACAAGGGGGGAAAAAATGGAATAAAATATCACAGGGGATTAAAAAATGAATCAATGAGCGTGCGAAACTGTTAATCTGAGGTGAGAGAAATTAGAGCATGTTTGGTTCTGGCTCGAGACAAAATGGAGGCTGTGGTGACCAGACGGACGTCCCTCTGTTTAAAAACTACAGAGATCATTGTGCATTTGTCAGACTTTGCATTATTTTAAGTTATCAGCAGCTCCAAGTCCACCAGCTCCTTATTAACTCAAGTCATTTTAAATAATACAGCTTTCCCCTTTATAACACTCAAAAAAGAAAGTTATAAATCACTGGATGGTTGATCGACAGGAGGCTGTAGACATGTCACGTGGTACAAATATGGTCACAATTAAATATTAAAATCACGATTAAAAACAATTATGAAATTATAGCTTGTAAAAAGTGCAAGTCAATAAAAAACTCAATTATTTCATTTTTTTAAAGATGTAAATTGGACAAAATTGGTCAGTTAATGCATAAATAATCAAATAATCATTATCAATTTGTCCATACACAATTAAAAAATAAAATCTGTGGTAAAATGTTAAATTCTTAAGTCCTAAAAACTGATTTAGTACGAGAAATTCATGCTGCAAGAGGAGATTTTGAAAGCAGTATCTGTGTTTGTCTAAATGTCCACACGGGGGCGATGTTACAGAGCTCCAGGGAGTAATTAGTGGAGCAGAAGTAACAGTTTAACCGAGCTCAGTCTGGTCTCACTCATGAAGTAAAACAATGTTAACGTAATGAGTCATGAATCTGGGTGAAGCTCGACATTTGAGCTAAAAAACTAACACTAGGTCAATCGCATATATTATTCTTTAGTAAATATTTTGTTAGCCTCCTAGCGGACTGTAATTAAAGTCATTTTTCAAGGGTTTTTGGGGAGAATACATAAATAAACTGCTTATAACAATCACATGAATGAGGCGGTTTGTGTTATTTTTGTTATTTTTGCTGTAAAAATGTGAAAAGCAGTGACAGGTACAGAAGCAGCAGCGTCTGGAGAGAGGACTGAGACAAAAAAATCAATTTAAAACAAAAAAATAGTTAAGCAGTTATGCTATAAGGCTGGCGATTTTGTGTGTTAACTTTACACACAAATAAATCAAGTTTTCTGTATTTTATATATCTTTCTTGCAGCGCACATTGTTTTCCGAGCTTCACAGTGTTTCAGTGTTTTTACTACAGTACTTACAAATACATCTGGTTTAATCATTCTTTTAACAGCGTGTATGGTTTTGTTTTCCATCTCTCCATCCCTGTATTGTCTTTTTTCCGATGTCCTCCTCACTTACAGTGTTCATCGCTTTGTCTTTCATCTCTCCGTCCCTGTGTTGTGTTTTGTTACAGTGCACATAAATACATCTATAATCATTCTATTTACAGCGTTTTGTTTTTCATCTCTCCATCCCTGTATTGTCTTTTCCCCCTGTACCTGTGCCCACCTGTACATAGTTTTACCTTTCATCTCTCCATCCCTAGGTTATATATATATATATTTTATTTTTTCCCAGTGAACCCGTACCCACCTGACTATAAGTGTCACTTTTTTTGTCCGAGGGTGCGACTTATACTCAGATGTGACTTATATCAGAAATTATTCAAATATATAATTTCACATCTTGGTTGAAGAATTCAGATTTAGTGATTTGCAGTGAGATCCAGAGTAAACTTGTTGCTTGTTATTTCTGCTTTAGTTTGTGATTAAGTGTTAATATCTTACGTTAAAGTATTTTTTATTATTGTTTAAGACGTGCAGAAAAGGCTGAGGGCTTATTTTTTATTTGTTCATAGTTTGACCAAAGAAAAATATACAAATAAAACAGACTGATTAAGTTGTAAACAAAATTCAGCATAAACCTTTATCAAAATCACTACATTTGCAGCCTAATAAAACCTCAAAATCTGTGCAAAATACTTTGACTTTTTTACTCTTTCAGTACATTTTAAAGCAGGTAGTTTTTACTTAAGTAAAAATCCACTTGAGTATTTTTTTTACTCTGGTGTTTGTACTTTTACTGACCGTCGCACTTTTTTTCATAGTTTGTTCGGGGTTCGACTTATTTGTAAATTATTCAAATATATAATGTCAGATCTTTGTCATTGTCACAGTGAGAGCTGCTCGAGGGACTTTAGGCTTGTACCAGTATCTGCCACACAGAGCTTCATCTTCCTCTGGAGCAGGTGGAGTTGTTCAGAAGTGACACCGAGGATGAAGAATTCAGTGGATTTTGTGATTTGCAGTGAGATCCAGAGTAAACTTAAGCTTGTTTTTCTGCTTTAGTTTGTGATTAACTGTTAATATCTGACATTAACAAACCAGACACGTGTTCAGTTCTGTCTGTGCTTCATAGAGCTGGATAAATATAAATGTGTTGTGTTAGCGTGTTGTACTGATATTCAGCCTGTTCTTCGACTATTTTATTATTATCGTTATAACTTGTCTTTAAAGATAAAATGTCTGTTCTTGGTCTTGGATTTTGTAAAGTGAATTTTCCCAAAAATGCAACTTATATATGTTTTTTTCTTCATTATTCTGCATTTTTTTTCGCTGGTTCGAGTTGTACTCAGAGCGACTTATAGTCCAGAAGATACGGTACATAGTTTTACCTTTCATCTCTCCATCCCTGTGTTATATTTTGTTTTTTCCCACTGTACCTGTACTCACTTGACACTTTTCTTTCCACAGTGTACATACTTTTACCTTTCATCTCTCCGTCCCTGTGTTATATTTCGTTTTTTTCCCTGTGTACTCACCTGACTGACTGGTGGTGAAATTGATGCTTGTGTAGCGAGCAGGAAAAGGGCTGAGCGCCGACACCTCGTTCATGGCCTGCACCTGTCACGAAACACAAAACACACACATGAAATACGAGGCTTTTTATTTACTTTAATGTGCCGCGGTGTTTGAAGAAGCGGACACACACGGGCGACCTCTGCTCTGTCAGCTGTTCAGAAAACACCACCAAATGAAAAGATATCTGTCCTTTATGAATAAAATATTACACGTATGTTATAGTGCAGGGGAAGGTGAAATGAAAAGGCTGGTGGTTCTGTCCCAGCTTAAATCAGTGGATAAGGAATCTACAAAACAAACCAGATTAGACGATTATTTTTAATCTACTCTGGTTGTGCATGAAAGAATAAAAAAACAGATTAAATTTAAATATATTTCAGACAGTTTGGCCTGTAGCTATCCTTTTTTCTTCATATAAAAAGACTTCATGCTCCATACTGATGTCCATGTGTGTCAATATTTATTCTCTTTCACACTTTCCGCACCTTCAACACCGTGAAAACTAAAAGACAGACAGAGGAAAATTTGCTCAGCTCTGATACGTCAAATACTTAAAATAATTACATCATGTTTGCCGTTATCACCAGCGCTAGTTAAGCAGCATATTTTAACCTCTGACGGCTTTTCTTTGCACTTTTCTTCATTTCACTCGATCGTCTCTTTTGGAGGCTGCGATTTCCCTCTCTCTGTTTAACTTCTGCGGCAAAACATGCGCTTACATGTGTCTCTCACAAAAGACTCTTTTTACAAATAAAATAAAGACAGCAATGTTTTGACACAACTTGATAATTTGAACAAATATAGAACAATCATGTTATCACTGTCAGCTACATGGACACTTAAACAATAATGCAGAGTTATGTGACGCTTATGGATTAAAACAGGCTCCTCTCCAACTTTTCCTGGAAATATCTAAAAAAAAAATTGTTTACAGTGTGGAACAACTGGACTGACAAAGCTGAGGGGGAAAAGTAGCTCATTATCAGGGCCGGCTGTAGCTTTCAGGGGGCCCTAAGCTGAATTTGTCTCTGGGGCCCTGGCAGTGGATGTCTCCTGGCTCAGATATTGGTGATTCACATTTGACACATTCTGACTCTGCTCATCACTTTGACCAGTTGTATTTGAGTTTATCTGACCAACATCAGACTGAAAACATCCAGAATGTCACAACGACCACAGTCACAAGAACAGAACAAACATATGAAATGGGAGGGTCAAGAGTTTTAAAATTCTAGATATTTTTTCTTTGTTTCTGTTGGATTTTCATGTGTTCCAGGTGGCGACAGTGGGCTTAAATTTACAATATAAACCGGTGTAAACGGTCCTCACCTCTGCCCGACTCAAAAACAAACATAGCAGCAGCAGATATTTTGCTGCTATAGATATAAAACAAATGTAATTGTTTTAGATGGATATTTAGGCTGCTGTAAACACACAAGCCCGTGTCCAGTAAAACTTGATGTATTATATTATTTTCAATATAAATGTATGGGCTCCTCGGGGCCCCCTGCTGGCCTCGGGGCCCTAAACAGCTGCTTAGTCTGCTTATAGTTGAGGTTATGTGAAGCTTGTGAATTAAAACAGGTCCCTCTCTTCCCCCTTTTCCTGGAAATATCTAAGAAAAACTGGTTTACACAGTGTGGAACAACTGGATGGACAAAGCTGAGAGGGAAAAGATAGATAGATAGACCTTTATTATCCCCGAGGGTAAAATTTGTTTCCACAAACTCTGTTAGTACACAGAAAAACGTACTTTGTTATTTAAAAATGCACCATGTAAACGCTGGAGTGGAGACTCTGCCACCTGCTCGTCTCATGTAGATGCCATTTCTTTGCCTAAAATGTTCCACTATATGGCATTAAACCATTTAGACAATTAGACACAATTAGACCATGTGACGCCACAAGGGGAAGAAGTTACAGGTAGGATCTGTGGAGAGGCGTTTTTTTTCCAGGTATTTTTGATTAAAAAATAAATATAAATGTAAGCTTCAATGCGTTTAATGCCTTACTGTGGAACATTCTAGGTAAGAAAAAAATGTGTATTATTAAATGTATATTATGTGCATAAAAATTTAACTCTAGAGACGGAGGTAAGATCTCATAAGAAAAAAAAAAAAATGCTACAATTACAAAAAGCAAAATATATTTATTAAAAGCAAAAATATATAAAAAAAAAAGAAAAAAAAAAAAAAAATATAAAAAAAGCAAAAATATATATTAATATATAAAAAAAGCAAAAATATATATTAAAAAATTGAGAGAAAATTCTGAATTAAACTGCACTAAAAAAAAAATCTAATTTTTCTAATTTTCACTGACTGAATCTTGTGCCCGTCTCATCTTGTGGAAATGATATCTTGTGCCGCCCCTAGCAAGATGTTTTACCTCCATTTTTCAGCTGTTATATCTGTGTTTTTATTTATTAATGTAAAAATAATGCACAGTGCTCACAGTGTGGTGTGTTTTACCTGTATGAGATACGTGACTCGGGTCAGCAGGTTGTTGAGAGTGACTTTGGTCTGCTTCAGGTTGGTCTGAGAGGGGCTGAACGTGACCCCCTCACCGCACCAGGAGCACTGGGCGGGGTTAGAGCCCGTGGGGGAGGGGCAGATCCGACACACCACGCCGTACCACACCTCGCTACGACCTCCCATGTCCGTCGGAGGGCGCCATCTCAGAGACACACCTCCATCTCCGCTCTCGTACTCCCAGGTCAGGGCCACAGGGGCAGAAGGAGGAGCTGCAGACAGGGGGTTTGAAAATGTACTTTAGACCTGGTTTAGAATCAGAATCGGTTTAATCCAGAAGAAGTTTTATTGCCATTGTCCTGTGAGCAGAGCTCACCTGGTGAAAAAGTCCTGGTTTAGAACACACACCTGGTTTAACACCTGAATAAGTCCTGGTTTATACCAAATAAGGGCATGCAGGTATACCTGGTTTAGTCCTGGTTTAGTCCTGGTTTAGTCCTGGTTTAGTCCTGGTGGTTTAGATCTGGTTTAGACCTGGTTTAGTCCTAGTTTAGTCCTCTTTTAGACCAGCTTTAGACGTGGTTTAGTCCTGGTTTAGACCTGGTTTACTCCTGGTTTAGTCTTTAGTTTAGTCCTGGTTTAGACCTGGTTTTGACCTGGTTTAGTACTGGTTTAGTCTTGGATTATTCCAGGCTAAATCCTGGGTTAGTGCTAGTTAAAGTCCATGTTTCTAGTTTAGTTAATTCTAGTTTAAACCTGGTTTAGTCCTTTTAGTCTGACTCAGTGCTGATGTAATTTATTTGGTTGATTCAGTTGAGTTACAGTATAATCCTGGTTTAGTCCTAGTTTGAACCTGGTCTTGTCCTGGTTTAACCTGGTTCAGTCCTGGTTTAGTCCTAGTTTGAACCTGGATTAGTCCATTTTCAGACTTAAGTGTTAAGATTTGTTTAGTGTTTGTTCATGTCCTGATTTGGCCTTTGTTTAGTCCTGGTTGAGACCTTGTTTAGCCTCAGTTTAGTCCTCATTTTGTCCTACTTAAATAAAGAAAACACCAGTGAGACCTTGCTGCAGCACTAAATCAAATGAGGAGCTGCACATCCATAATGTATGTGGACCTCACTTAGATGAAGCGTCTGCTAAAAAGTTTAACATCTGAGCTCTGGGCTGGCAACGTAATTGACTAAGAGAGGAAACTTTGTGAGAGAGTCTGGCAGAAACAAAACTTAGCACTAAACACTTTTTATTTCAGTAGAAGTGAAGTTTTGTACTTTAGTGTAATACCACAAGTGTCAAAAGTGGGTGGCTGCGTTTGTACAGCCTGAACTACTGCAGAGTCTGTCATTTTTTCCATAGAAAGTTTTCTTTTCCATAGAGTTTTGTGGCTGTAATGACTGGGAATATATGCATTTAACCAATAACTTTAAAAATACATCATAGTCATTCATGTGTATTATCTTTCTTGACTTTCTTTGGTCCAGTAGATAGAATTTTTATGATGGATCAGACCTGGACGACTGAGGGATCACACAACTTTTAAAAACAGATTTCCTCATTAGATAGTTGCACGTCTAGCTTTGTTTTAAGGGACTATATAGAATTTTTTGTTCAAATTTCATACATATGACTTATCTGCATCCCCAGAAATTAGGTAAACATGTTCAAATCAAATATAGCTTTAACTGATAACACTTGTAATACAGATTTATTGTAAATTACTGAAACATTGATGTTGATGTTGCAGAATGAGTGTCACACATAGACTGGATATATCTGTGGTGTCACATGAGTCTTTCGTTTGCAGAGTTTATATTACATAAACGATTGTGATTTGTCGTTATGATCATTCTCACTGCTCTTTCGTTCAGTTGTGTTTAGTCTTTCTTTCGACTCACTTGTGCAGGCAGAGGAGTTGGCGTCGCTGGCCGCTCGGTAGAAGCCGCTCCGACACTCGCACACAGAGGCTCCGTCCAGACTGGTCCGACTGTTGGGCGGGCACAGCGAGCAGGGGGCGGGGCCAGACACGGACTTGAAATAGCCACTCTGACACGCTGCAGGCAAGAAAGAAAATATACATGAATAGGATTTATTTACAACACAATCAGTTACAGTGATTGCAGGTATAAGGCAATGGTTCAGTCCCTGGTTTGTCCTTCTGTTTAGTCTTGATTTAAAGCTAGTATCTGTTGTTCTCACATATCACCACTAGATGGTGTCTATGTTAACGCAGCCTGACAGTGTGTGAGCTTTGGTTTGAAAGAAAAAGACCAGAGAGCACAGGTGAGTCTGAAAAAAGGCCAGGTGAGGGCAGGGGAAATCTACTGGTGATATGAAAGTCTAATAAACTTTTCTGGTGGGGATCCGCCACCTGTGTGGCTCCATGGTGACAAAAACTGAACATATATTTTTACGATAAGTAGTGTTGAACTTTTAAGCTGTACTTTAACCCTACTTTGGGCCTAGTTTAGTCCTGGCTTAGTCCTGGTTTAGTCCCAGCTTAGTCCTGGTTTAGTCCTGGCTTAGTCCTGGTTTAGTCCTGGTTTAGTCCTAGCTTAGTCCTGGTTTAGTCCTAGTCCTGGCTTAGTCCTGGTTTAGTCCTGGTTTAGTCCTGGTTTAGTCCTAGCTTATTCCTGGTTAGTCCTGGCTTAGTCCTGGTTTAGTCCTGGTTTAGTCCTAGCTTATTCCTGGTTAGTCCTGGCTTAGTCCTAGCCTAGTCCTGGTTTAGTCCTTGTTTAGTCCTGGTTTAGTCCTTCTTTAGTCCTGGTTTTGTCCTGATTTAGTCCTGGCATTGTCCTGGTTTAGTTCTGGCTTTGGTTTAGTCCTAGTTTTGTCCTGGTTTTGTCCTGGTTTTGTCCTGGTTTAGTCCTGGTTTAGTCCTGGCTTTGTCCTGGTTTAGTCCTGATTTTGTCCTGGTTTAGTCCTGGTTTAGCCCTGGTTTTGTCTTGGCTTAGTCCTGGCTTTGTCCTGGTTTAGTCCTGGTTTAGACCTGGTTTGGTCCTGGTTTAGTCCTGGTTTAGTCCTGGCTTTATCCTGGTTTAGCCCTGGTTTAGTCCTGATTTAGTCCTGGTTTAGTCCTGGCTTAGACCTGGTTTAGTCCTGGCTTTGTCCTGCTTTAGTCCTGGCTTAGTCTCGGTTGCTGATGTGAAATCTGACCCACATGAATGCTCTGCTTTATTTATGATACATACTTCCAATAGCATCGGAGCCACTGTGTTCTGTGACATTAGGAGCTGAAAGTTGGACTCTGCACCTGTTTATTACACAGAGGATTAGCACCTCCTCATGTGCCACTGCAGGAGCTACAGCCGACACGGACGCTCATGTTTTATGCTCTGTCTGGTCTTTACTGTGAGCACTTTATCTTTGCTCTTTCACTTTTAATAAATAATGTGCATATGTATTTAAGGAAGTTCATCCCAAAGTGGAACTGAGCCAGAGGTCATGAGATGGTTTCCAAGATATAATTTAAAAATCATGAAACAGTTTATTATTATTATTATTATTATTATTATTATTATTATTATTATTATTATTATTATCATTATCATTATCATTATTATTATTAATTTATTTTAATTTATTTATTGTTTATATATTTAATTATTATTATTTTTTTTTAATTATAGCAGAAAACAGTATATTTTCAACTAGTCAAGCCAAACCAAATAAACAACTTTAAATCTGATTTAAAACTTCATTCTGCAGTGGGGTTTGGCTGTGGGGTTATTTTGAGGGTGCTGGTCTGAACTAGAGATCGATAGTAGATATATTGGTTGACTGATATATCGTTTGGCTGATATTTGCACTTTTTAGCGCATCAGCAGTCGTTAGCTTATTTTGGCTAACCAGCTGCTTAAAGAAAGAAAACACATAAAGCTTTATTTGAACATTTAAATGCCAAAAAAAATGTAACTGTAT